>JAIVFJ010000074.1:0-278457 GCA_025765615.1 Zopfochytrium polystomum
GGGTATGTCTGCCATTATTTTGTCTTGAAGAGACTTTGAAGGAATTAGTTTATAAACTCTCAGATATCCAACACACAAAAGAAAGCAAGGATAAAAAATTATTCCGCACGATGCTGGTCGGGGCTCCCCCAGTACCCTATGAGGCAAGGTGACCACTCCCCCATACACAGCTTGCCTTCAACGCTATCCCCTGCATCTCGCCCAGGCACATCAGGAGAATACTGTCTCCTGGTTGGTACTCCTTGCAGAGTGGGCACCCTGACCTCCTCTGACACAGGTCCGGGCCACACCAGCCTACGAGCTGGGACTTTGGTGTTTGTAGGCCTTCGGTTGATTTACATTGCTGGTCTGCCACATCGGTCCAGCTTTCCTCAGTCATGCCTATAGTGCTCCCAGTAAGGCCCACTGGAGGTGACATTAATTGCAGTAGCAGAGAATCAAAACTGTTGTGCTGTCACCTCCAACACCAGAGCTGTACACTGTTATCCGATTGAATATATGACTGCTGCTGTTTGTGGATGGTGGTAAACTACTCTGGTGGACTACTCTCTTGTGATGGTGAAGCTGAGATGGGACACTGTTGTACAATGTATGCTGTTTGACTTTATACAAAATTGTGACAAGGACCAGGTGACAAAAAATGCACCAAATCCTCCCATGCACCACAGTGTGAGGTGTTGCTCCTGCACACTGCTTACTGCAAAAACCCAAAATCTAACACTCCCCCCCTAAGCTGTGGGCAGGAGCAAAAGGGCCAGCACGGAGGAAAACCTTACGCCATAGGCAACGTAAGGAAACCGTACACTGGTTAAGGAAAAGCAATAAACAGGTATGACTGGCCACCAGGTGGCAGAACAATAAGAAAATAATGCCCATATGAAATTTGTAGATGGAGAGCAAAGAAGCTTGAATGCAGGAATATAAGAAGCAATGCAGAAGAAGAAGAAGGGCAAGAAAGAGAAAGGAGAAAGAGGATGCAATACAAATAAAGAAAGGGGACAGAAACTAAGGCACACGACAAAGACCAATATGACTAAGATGGCAAGCACCTAAAGCAGCTGGTAATGATTTTGTAAGATAATCTGCTGGTTGCTTGCCACCATGAATCCATTTCAGTCGAATCACTTGTCGATCAACCAGTTCCCGGATATAGTGATACTTAACCAGAATATGTTTTGACCTATTAGTGTAGAGATCGTTTGAGCTCAAATTGATAACGCCTTGGTTGTCAGTATAGTTTGGAATAGGAGTCGGGGACGGGAGCATAAGTGCTGTGTGCTGTTGTAAGATGGCCTCCAGTTCTCGTCCTAGTTCTGAGACTGCAACGTATTCTGCTTGCTGAGGTGACAGCAAAACTGTAAGACTGCGAGTTGATGCCCAGCTGATAGCGGTATTTCCAAACAAAACAAAGTAGCCAAGTTGTGATTTCCCATCAGCATGAACTCCATGAGCAGCATCCGAGTAGCCGAAAATTCCAGACCCTGTGTTGGAATAAAGCAAACCATACTCACATGTACCATTGATATATTGAAGGACTCGAATGAGGATCTGCAAGTGGTGTTTGCTTGGGTCCTTGCTGAAGGCGCCAAGATATGAGACTGCTGGTGCCAAGTCTGGTCGTGTGTGTGTTGCCAAATAGTTGATGCCACCAAGGATTGCTTGGTAGAGCTGTTGATTTGCTGTGGGTTCATCATTTTCTCGAGGTTGAAGAGTGAGAGGACTGGGGAGAGCAGTTACTGCTGTCTTCTTTCCATTGACTAGGTCTGCATGGCGTTGGAGTAACTCTTTGGTGTAAGCTCGTTGATGCAAGTAAATGCCAGTTGGTGTTCGATGAACTTCCATATTCAGTACAGTCTTGATATGACCTAGTTCGCAGAGCTTATAGAAGGATTTTAGCAAATTGATGGCAGAGGTGATTTCCTCTGTGTGTCCAAAGAAACAAATATCATCGACATAGATAGCAATGAAAATAATACGTTCCTTTGTGCGCTTGAAGAGGATGCACGGATCTGCTGCGCTTTGTTGGTAGTCGGCAGATTTGAGACGACCAATGAGTTCCTGGTACCAACAACGCCCTGCTTGCTTGATACCGTTGACAGCTTTGTGCAAAAGCGAGACCTTGCCATCCGAACGGTAGCCATCTGGTTGCTCCATGTAGATGGGGACATCAAGTTTGCTGTTGAGGTAGGCATTGCTAATATCGACCATAGCTGTGTCCCAACCGTTTGAGGCTGTCATAGCAAGGAGCCATCGTAGACTATTGATGCGAACAACAGGAGAGTGAGTGTTCCAGAAATCAACGCCACGACGCTGTGTAAAGCCCTTCGCCACTAGTCGTGCGCGAAAGCGCTCAATGCTGCCGTCCGGTCGAAGCTTGACCTTGTAAACCCATTTGTTCTGCACGACATTGACATTCTTGGGTCGATCAACGACTTCGAAGCTGCAAGCATTCTGAGAGCGTCAATCTCTGTTTGCTCTGCTGCTATCCACTCTTTGAACCACTTTCCACTCATGGCCTCAGTGCGTGTTACTGGGTCTGGATATTTGACACTGGTTAAATATAGATGTCCAGATCGAGTATGTTTTGGAGGGGCTGCGCGTAGGGCTGCATGGTGATTTGCGCACATGTGTAGGTGGAGGCTCCGGTGGTGGTGGTTCTGGTGGTGGCCGCTTGAGGCGGTATGTCTCTAGTTGGTGTTTTTCAGCAATTGTTTTGTCATCGGGGGTATGCTTTGGTGGTGTTAGTAAAATGACAGAGAAGTTTGTGAGTATTAGGATGCAGAAAAAGGAAATAGAAAAATCATTGGCAGGTGAGCCTTCTGCACGATGCGGCTCGGGACACCCCGTGCCAGAGAGCCTTCTCTTCCTCTCTCCACAGCCCGTCTTCTCCGCACTTTCCCCCATGCGTAACGTCAGGCGCCAAGGGACCTATCTCCCCTGGTGGTGTTCCTTACGGAATGGGCTCCCCAAACAGGCATCCATCCCTTCTGACTTGGGTCCACGCCACACTAGCTCCCGCAGGTCGGTATGGCCCAGGGCCTTCGGTTGCGCCACCCACGTCACTCCCAGCCGAGAGTGCGCCTACAGTCACAGAGCCGGTCGCCGCCCTCACTCATCCGATTGGTCCCCCGGCTTTAGTGCTCGTAGGTAAGGCCCACTGGAGATGGCGTTTATTGCGGTAACACGGAGTCCAACCCGTTGTGCCGCCACCTCCAACACTTCGTGCTGTACATCATTATCCGATTCACTTTCGCTGCCGTACCTGGACCACTTCACGTTCATTTGGTGCTAGTTCTGTGGAAGGTTGTCGTTCAGCTACCACTGCTGGTCCTGGTTCTGGGAATTGATCCACGCGAACATTGGCTTCACGAAGAAGGTTGGTGATGTTTTGTTCAGTTGATGTAAGTTCATCTTTGCTGAGGATGGTGTTAGCTGATGAACGAGGTCCTGAGCAATATCCTCTGCTGCTGAGGTGCTGAGGCGAGGGAAACTGTCTTCTGCAACCACAAGGTCATCCAATCGATGAGTGAGTTACTCTACCCGTGCTGATGTCAATCAAACGAGCAATGGAGACGACCAATGTTTCCAATGTAAATTGCTGGTCAGGCGCGTTCTGCAAGCTTTTTAAACTGATGTGTTTGTCCACGTTCCTTTGCTGTGATATGATACAAACATCCTGAGCCAAAAACTCTGAATTGACTGATGCATGGAGGGAATCCAAGAAGCGTTTCAACTGGAGATAGTAATCCACGGCTGAGGACAGGAAGTGTAGTGATGATATCAACTGCATGTCGAATCGCGTATCCCCACCATGACCATTGTGAACCAGCATGTCTTAGAAGAGATCGTGTGACATCCATGGCTGTTCGAACTGCTCGCTCTGCTTTCCCATTGTTGAGATTCGACCCACGGGGTACACTACGCCCGTTACTGATGATCCCTTGAGATTTCCATCCAATCACATTGGATGGGGTGTTTGAAGGGCTCAGTAGATCAATCCGTGAATGGGGCGCTCCGAAGGGCTAATCTGTTCTCAATAAAAAAAGATAGGCAAAGGCGGCTGTTGTTCTAGCTTTGTTCATCCTACCGGTAGGAACAATGCAATTAGACATGCACAAAAACACTCAAACTACGCACTCTGCACATGTAACACAGCACAGCAAGCATGCAGAAGCCGTGTACCACTGCCCCATACTCAAGAATTCCGCTCTCTGCAAAACCGGGAATTCCGCACTCTGCATCGGAATTCCGCTTCCTGATCTGGAATTCCGCTCTCTGCATCGGAATTCCGCTCCCTGATCCGAATTCCAGCTTTCCTGCTGTGCTGTGGCAATCTGAGCAATGCAACGGGCAATTTAGGAATCAGGGATTGCATCAATCACTGCATTTCTAAAAGTGAGATAAAAACTGAGCACCAGGAGATTGCACCCAATCATTGGATTTCTAAAAACAAGGAAAAAGCGGCTTGTTTCCCAAACAAGCTTCCAGATTTGGAAACAACCAAACCAATTTACAAGCAACTGTTTCTCAAACAAGCTGTAAATTGGTTCCTGGTGGTACTCAGCCCAGACAAAGTGCTCAGCCCAAGGTGGTACTCAGCCCTGGCTGGTACTTAGCCCAGGGTGGTGCACAGCCCAGGCTGGTACTCAGCCCTGGGTGGTGCTCAGCCCAGGCTGTTGAGATTCGACCCACGGGGTACACTACGCCCGTTACTGATGATCCCTTTGAGAACTCCATCCAATCACATTGGATGGGGTGTTTGAAGGGCTCAGTAGATTCAATACTTGAATGGGGCGCTCGGAAGGGCTAATCTGTTCTCAATAAAAAGAGATAGGCAAAGGCGGCTGTTGTTCTAGCTTTGTTCATCCTACCGGTAGGAACAATGCAATTAGAACATGAACAAAATCGCTCAAACTACGCACTTCTGCACATGTAACACAGCACAGCAAGCATGCAGAAGCAGTGTACCACTGCCCAATGCTCCGGAATTCCGCTCTCTTGCATCGGAATTCCGCTTCCTGATCTGGAATTCCTCTCTCTGCACCGGAATTCCGCTTCCTGATCTGGAATTCCAGCTTTCCTGCTGTGCTGTGCAATCTGAGCAATGCAACAGGCATTTAGGAATCAGGGATTGCACCAATCACTGCATTTCTAAAAGTGAGATAAAAACTGAGCTCACCAGAGATTGCACCAATCATTGGATTTCTAAAAACAAGGAAAAAAGCGGCTTGTTTCCCAAACAAGCTTCCTGATTTGGAAACAACCAAACCAATTTACAAGCAACTGTTTCTCAAACAAGCTGTAAATTGGTTCCTGGTGGTACTCAGCCCAGACAAAGTGCTCAGCCCAAGGTGGTACTCAGCCCTGGCTGGTACTAAGCCCTGGGTGGTGCACAGCCCAGGCTGGTACTCAGCCCTGGGTGGTGCTCAGCCCAGGCTGGTACTTAGCCCTGGCTGGTACTCAGCCCTGAGTGATGCCCAGCCCTGGGTGGTACTCAGCCCTGAATGGGTACTTAGCCCAGGATGGGGGTTGGTGCTCAGCCTGTTTTATCTCATTTCTGTGGCCTGCTCTGTGCAGCCCACTGCTCCCTCTGTTTTCTGATGGCTCCAACCTGCAGGAGTATAAAAGCAGCAACCTCTCACAGAGATCAAACAAGGAAAGGAATCCAACCCCCCTCCTTGCTGCTTTGACAGAATCCAGTGCAAAACAAGCCAATCTCTCTTCCTCCATTTGCTCTCTCTTCCATCTCTGCCCACTCACTCCTCTCTCCTCTCTCCATCCTCTCACTCCTCTCCCTTTTCCATCATCACTGCTCTCTCTCTCTCTCTCTCTCTCTTCATCCCCACACACACCAAGTCCCTCCAGTCCTGGGTGGGATTTCATCACAAAGCTACCTACAATGCCGTCAGGCCACACTTGTACGCTCGAACAGGGCCCTGCTGCTCTTACAAGAAAAGGGTTTCTGACTCTAAACAAGACCAACCTGTCTGTGAGCACCGGCTCACCAGCTACTTTAAGGCAACAAAGGGCTCTTGGCTCTCTACAAGAAAAGGGCTACCGCTCTAAACAAGTCCACTGGTCCACCAAGCCGCTACCTAGCATGTCTTCTTCGACCCCCAAGGCTGTCCGCTTCTCTTCTTACGGCTACCAGGCTTGGGAACTGCATGTGGAAGAAGTCATCAAGCCGGTCATGGCATACAATCTTGTTGCCAGCTTCCTCAAGCCTGATTACTTCGGTACGTTCAACGAGCACTGCACCAAGGTCGGCATCGGCGCTGCTCCTCCCAGTATTGGTTCTCCCCCTGAATCCTCTGCAACGGCAGGAGGCCAAGGCTGCGTACAGTGAGATGTACCGTCTGCACCACGCTGCCCTTGACAAGTACCACACTGGTATACGCCAAGAACACAAGACCTACAGGGAGCTTGAGGCCCAACACGACAAGGCAGTTGCTACCCTCGACTCCTGCTCGCGCATTGAGGATGTGCGCTCCATGAATGCGGCAAACATCACCAACTGCGCTGACTCGGTACAAGTGGCTCAATGACAAGTACGCCCTGCAGGACCACACTGGTTCACAGCAGGACAAGTGGCTTGCGACTTACAGTCGTTTGGCAAAACCCAGAGACTCTGGTCCGGCAGTCCAGGAGTGGTACACCACTCTGACCACACTGGTCACGGATTGGCCAAAGCATTTCAAATGTACTGCCACCACTTGCAGGGGTGTGACAAACATCCTGCGTTCTGCCATCATCCACAAAGCAAGGGAAACGCTGCCTGGACATGAAATCTTCTCTGGCGTTCGTCAAAATCTTCTCAAGGGGCTGTCAGGCTACGCCAACACCAGCGATCTTGTCAAGGAGTTGACAAACTGCCACACGCTGTACCAGCAAAGCAAAGAGAAGAACAGCAGACACTCTGCTCACCATGGCACTTCTGAGATTGGAAACAGCTGCTTCAGCAAAGACCTCAGTGGCAACCAAGAAGCGCAAGATCGGTGAGGCACTCAACGGCAAGCCTACTTGTGACCTTCATGGAATCTGGGTCTCACACTCTCGCGAGGAATGCCTCAAGTTCCCTCACGGGAAGTCAGAGCCGGCTCGCCCTGCAAAGAAGGCCAAGGGCAAGCAGCCTGCACACGCCAAAGAAGCCAAGGCCACACCAGCTGATTCCAAGAAAGCTACTGAGACTGCCAAGATTGCACTGTGAGGTGGCCGCTAAAGAACACCACCAAGCCTCTTGCGCAGCCTCTGAGGACTCTCCTCCCCACAAATGCTACAGGATGGATACTCCACCACCACCTCCTGAAGCAGAAGACGTCGAAATGTTGGAGTTCAGTACTGAGGGTGCTGCGCGCCTTGCAGGACACTTCAGCTCTGGACGACTTCCTTTCAGTAGAAAGGGCACTTGCAGCACGGGAGTTTGAAATTGGAACATGCCAGGCCGTTGAGGTGGAGGAGGAAATTTGAAGTGGAACTCACAGTTACACTTCTTGACGGCAGAATGGATCCAGACTGGATCACTGACAACATTGTCTCAAACGTCAGCTACAAAGTGATGTACGAATCTGGACGTTTCCTCTACCGCAACGTCACCTACCGCCGCATCTATGAGACTGCGCTGATGGCAAGACTTGCTGGCGGCAACCCACACCAGGTCATCCTTGACTCTGGGGCTTCCAGGACAATGTCGCCTTGTGAAGAGCACTTCACAAACTTGCGGCCCACCTCCCAGCAGATCAAAACAGCTGACGGCTTTGCAACTGCCACTGGAGTGGGCGACTTACCCTGTTCGTTAACGGAAGAGCTCTCATCATGAGGAACTCACTCTATGTGCCAGAGTTCTCAGACACTCTACTCTCGGTTCAGCAAATCGTGCGGCAGACAGGTCACAACGTGACTTTCACAGCAGACACAGCCCTATCGCATCCTCGGGTACATGGTTCAGACTTTACCATTGCTCACAGGGACACAGGGAATGTCTATGTTGTGGACCCTTCTCTTCTGACGGACATACTGTCGACAGGGCAGAACTTGGAAGGGACGCGCCGACTCCTTCGGGGGACGCCCCAGGTGAGTCGCAACAGCAAACTGCTCCTTTGCAAACTGCAACCCCAACTTTAAGTCAAACTGACCCAGACCCTTTACCAAACCCTCAGAACATTGAAGCAGTCCGAGCTCTTCACAAGAAATTTGGTCACCTGTCTTTATCTTCTTTGAAGCGTACTTGGTCAAATCTGAATAAAGTTGGTCATTCATTTTTCCTCATTCATGACATTCCCTGCGTGACATGTGATGTTGGGAAATTGAAAGCTTCGCCTATCCACTCCACTTCCAGACCAAACACCACACTGCTTGGTCGTTTACACACTGATGCTGTCCCACTGCCCGCACGTGGACACCATGGTGAAAAACATTGGCAACTGGTTGTGGAAGAGTCAACCCGTTGGCTTGACATTGAGTTCCTCAACTCTTTGTCCGACGCGCCCACAAGATTCCGGTCTACGATCGAAAGGTTTGAACAACAACATGGCAAACATATCACATCTGTGCGCTGTGACAGGGGGGAAATCTTCAAAGATGGAGAATTCAAAACTTGGGCCAATACTCGGCATCCTCCTATTGTTTTAGAACCTAGTCCTGCATTCACCAAGGAATTCAATGGGCTGGTAGAACGTCAGGTCAACACTCTCAAAGACATGGCACACTGCATGCTCTTAGAGTCACGATTGCCCCACTCTTTCTTTGTGTATGCAGTCCGCTACGCAGCATACATCAAGAACAGGGTTTACCACTCTTACACTAAGAAAACACCTTACGAAGCTTGGTACGGTGAAAAGCCAAATGTTGATCACATCCGCACCTTTGGCTGTTTGGTTATCCACCGTATCCCAAAGGAAAAGCGAACGCTTAAACATCCTGACAAAGGGGCGCCAGGCATATTCTTAGGGTATAAAGGAAACACTCTTCCAGTTGTCTACGACTTGAAAACCCAGAGAATATCGGAACACTTCCATGTCTCCTTTCACGAAAATGTTTTTCCTGGCATTGTGCGGAACTGGAGACAGTTCCTTCATGACTCCCGCTTGAAGGAATGGGGACCAGTCCAACCCACAGCTCAGGATTTCCAATATCTTTCCTCCTCGTTGCATACCCCCGCTATGTCCACTGATCCAGATGTGGCACATCCTGACGCTCTATTTGACTCACAAGAAGACGATGTACCACCTGCAGAATCACAGGGGGGAGATCTACAGCCGGGTATGCTATACGACGCTTCTGATTCTGAACCAGAGTCAATACCTGATGAGCAGGAAATCCCTCCTAGGGAGCGCTCAACTTCCCCTGACATTCTAGCATTGCCAGAGTCAACAGGGGAGGCAACAAATCCCCCAATCATACCACGAGAGCCATCAGGTTTACGTGACTACCTGGCATTGAAGGCAAACCTTAACTACGAACAAAACCATCAATTGCCACAAGTCCTTCCACTTACAGTCGGAAAACACTCCACGCTTTAACTGCAAGAATTCGTAAACTACGAATAGCACGGGGACAATTTCGTGAACTCTACCAAACGCTCAAAGCGTACACTGTGCTTGAGCCGGAGGAAGTCACAGCATATCCAACAGTAAGGATCCACCAGCGGGACTTACCGCCACTCCCTGCTTCGCATAAAGAGGCCATGCGATTCTCCTTTTGCAAAGTATTGGAACGCAGCTCAACTCTCAGAGATCAATTCGATCACATCAAAGCACTGTCTGGGACCTAGTGGCTCGACCTAAAGGGCGTAAGATACTCAAGCCCAAACTGGGTTTTTGCCTACAAGTTTGACAGTGAAGGGTACCTTGAACGCTTCAAGGCCCGCCTTGTTAGTCGGGGTTACACTCAGATCTTTGGTCAGGACTACAATGAGACCTTCTCCCCTGTCGTCCGCAGCTCCTCCTGTAAGGGCAATCCTTGCTATCCTCGTTGCTGTTTGACCTCATCCTTGCAGGCCTTGATGTCGAAACCGCATACTTGAACGCCAAACTGGACATTGAAAACTTCATGGAACAACCAGAAGGCTTTGAGATACGTGGTGCAGACGGGATACTTCTTGTCTGTTTACTCAGGAAGAGTCTGTATGGACTGCACCAGTCTGGTCGACAGTGGTACAAAACAATCCGCGACTTCCTCGTAGAAATTGGATTTACGCAATTGAAGACTGACCACTGTGTCTTTGTGCAAAGGCACCCTGATGGAAAGGTCAAGACCATCAGCACTCTATACGTAGATGACATCCTCATCTTCAGTCACACTGAAGAAGAAATTGCCAAAATTCTTTCTCTGATCAAATCAAAGTTCAAAATCCGCGAGGACCTCAACCCAAAAGTTGCTGTTGGCATCCAAGTTGAGAAAATCAAGGATGGAATCTTTATTGGACAGAAAAACTACACACAGCATGTCTTGGAGGAAGCAAACTACTGGTGTGACGATGAAGGCTTACCTGTCAAAATCAAAGCAACTCCCATGTCCACGACATGGATACACAATGTGGACTTTGGAAAACTTCCACAACAAGAGTCGGAATACTTCCGAAGCACACTCATGCAACTTGCTTACCTTGCAAATTTGACGCGCCCTGACATTGCGTATGCTGTGAATACACTTGCACAATACCAGTCCGCTCCAACCCATTCAGATTCCCTTGCGCTTGACAGATTGCTGCAATATGTCCGCGCTACCTGGGATCATGGACTTTTCTACCAGAAGGGAGACTCCCAGAAGACATGCATCACCAATGCAACGCTCCCAGAGGTAGAGAAAGCTGCGGGTATTTCTTACCCAGAGTGGGATGAACCACATGGCTACGCTGATGCCAGCTATGCTGAAGAGGATGGACGCAAGTCGAGGTCAGGGCATGTGTTCATGCTTTGCGGGGGTGCTATTACATGGTACAGCAAGAAACAATCAGTTGTCGCTTTGTCCTCAACTGAGGCGGAATACTTCTCCCTTACTGAGGCCATCAAAGAGGCAATCTGGCTACGAATGCTCTTCCAGGAGCTGGGTATGGATTCAAATAAGCCCACTACTGTTTATGAAGAGAATTGTTCAACCATAGCTATTGCTATGAATCCAATACACCATGGCCGGGTCAAACACTTTGACGTGAGGTTGCATTTCATACGGGACCACTTCGAGAAAAAGGAGGTTCAACTCATTCATTGCCCAACGGACATGATGATTGCCGACCTTCTCACCAAAGCTCTTCCCGCAGCTCAACATGCAAAGCTTGCATCACTGATGGGAATTTGCAGTCTCGCCGACCTCCAAGGTGTAAGCGTGGTGCCCACGCTCAAATCAGCACAACGCTTAGTCTAAAGGCTCTCTCTGGCTTCTCCAGCTACACTTGTGGGTTCATGCAGGTTTTCACAAGTGTAGGGGGGTACATGGGTGGGTTCGAGTCCCACTACTTGGCTGGCATTGTTGGACAGCCATGTACTCCAGGAGAAACAGTTGCACCCTCTCTTTCTATTGCGGGGGTGTGTTGAGATTCGACCCACGGGGTACACTACGCCCGTTACTGACGATCCCTTTGAGAACTCCATCCAATCACATTGGATGGGGTGTTTGAAGGGCTCAGTAGATTCAATACTTGAATGGGGCGCTCGGAAGGGCTAATCTGTTCTCAATAAAAAGAGATAGGCAAAGGCGGCTGTTGTTCTAGCTTTGTTCATCCTACCAGTAGGAACAATGCAATTAGAACATGCACAAAAACGCTCAAACTACGCACTCTGCACATGTAACACAGCACAGCAAGCATGCAGAAGCAGTGTACCACCTCCCCAGGCTCCGGAATTCCGCTCTCTGCACCGGAATTCCGCTTCCTGATCTGGAATTCCAGCTTTCCTGCTGTGCTGTGCAATCTGAGCAATGCAACAGGCATTTAGGAATCAGGGATTGCACCAATCACTGCATTTCTAAAAGTGAGATAAAAACTGAGCTCACCAGAGATTGCACCTATCATTGGATTTCTAAAAACAAGGAAAAAAGCGGCTTGTTTCCCAAACAAGCTTCCTGATTTGGAAACAACCAAACCAATTTACAAGCAACTGTTTCTCAAACAAGCTGTAAATTGGTTCCTGGTGGTACTCAGCCCAGACAAAGTACTCAGCCCAAGGGGGTACTCAGCCCTGGCTGGTACTTAGCCCTGGGTGGTGCACAGCCCAGGCTGGTACTCAGCCCAGGGTGGTGCTCAGCCCAGGCTGGTACTTAGCCCTGGTTGGTACTCAGCCCTGAGTGATGCCCAGCCCTGGGTGGTACTCAGCCCTGAATGGGTACTTAGCCCAGGCTGGGGGTTGGTGCTCAGCCTGTTTAATCTCATTTCTGTGGCCTGCTCTGTGCAGCCCACTGCTCCCTCTGTTTTCTGATGGCTCCAACCTGCAGGAGTATAAAAGCAGCAAACTCTCACAGAGATCAAACAAGGAATCCAACCCCCTCCTTGCTGCTTTGACAGAATCCAGTGCAAAACAAGCCAATCTCTCTTCCTCCATTTGCTCTCTCTTCCATCTCTGCCCACTCACTCCTCTCTCCTCTCTCCATCCTCTCACTCCTCTCCCTTTTCCATCATCACTGCCCTCTCTCTCTCTCTCTCTTCATCCCCACACACACCAAGTCCCTCCAGTCCTGGGTGGGATTTCATCAGGTAGTGACGACGGAGCTGTTGTCAAGTTGAATGGTGAGGGGGGTTGGAAGATGACAGGTAGAAATCAGAGCTCAGCAGTGGCAGAGGAGGAAGCGATGGGGGGAAGGGCAACGGCAAAGGAGAAGGGGGGTTCCAAGGAAACAACAGCAGCAGCCATGAAACCAGTGTCACGAAGGGACCCGTCGGTATCGAGCGTGAGGGAAATGGGGGGAATTTGAGGAGCAAAGGTCGGGATGGAGCTTGCGCAGGGAGAAGGAAGTATTGGAATTGGATAGAGGGGGTAATTGAAAGGGTTGGAAAGGCGACGGCGGGGGGGGATGTTGTAGAATTGACGTGAACGGAGGGTGGGGAGGGTCTCAAAGTGGGGGAGAAGAGAAGTGTAAATGTTACGGAGTCTGCGTTTGGCCCTGCTGCGGCCTGGGAATGCTTTGGGTCTGAACGAGGTGGTAAGGAGTTGTTCAAAAAAAAGATGTGAGAGCGCTGAAGGTCAGGAAGGAGTTGAAGACGCGTGGGCCAAGGTATATCTGAGATGGGGTGAGAGCGAACCCGAAAAAGGGGAGGATGAGAGGAAGTAATAGAGTAATTGTTAGCAAATAAGAGGGGGATAAGAGATGCGGTGAAGTGTTTAGGGGTGGAGGGGAGGGGAAAGGGATGTGTGAAGAGAGGAGTAGCCTGACAAAATGTCACTTGGAGGCGTTGGTAAAGAATACGGGTGATGGAGCCAATGAAGGAAGGGTCGTTAAGACGGAGATGTAAATCAACAAACATATCGGAACAATATTCAGTGTATAGGTCGGGAACATCGTATAGGAGGTGATGATGTATAATGGAGGAGGGGAAGGAAGAACAAAGGCCAACCAGTTTTTTGAAGGCTCGACGGAGACGAGCAGTTTCAGTCAGAAGGAAAGTGCGAGGGAGGATAGCAGTTTTCCAAAGAAAGCGGATGCGAGGAAGTAAGATGTTACGAAGAATGTATGAAGCAAGTTTGTCCCCCATCACCTTCCCCTGGATGGTGGTGAGGATATCAGAAATGGCAGCAGAGATCTGTTTTCGAGCAGAACTCGAACGACCATCGGCAGAGAAGAAATTCCCGAGGTGGCGGAAGGAAACAGAGTCGGGCTGGATGGGAATTGGGGTCTGACCCCACATAATCTGTCGAGGGCTGTTGGGAGGAAGGTTGGCGGCAGAAATGAAGATTTTGCAGGTGTTCGACTCGATGCTGTTGTGGGACTGGTATTTGTGGAGGATGTCGGCCTGGTGTTGTAGATCAAGGTGAGAGCAAGAGCCCTGTGTTGGTGTTGTCGACCAGGGCAAAGCCAGAAACTGAGACTGGTCGAGTGGGTGAGAGGAGGGGGCCAGGCATGGATGGGGGGGGAATTAACAGAAAAAGTGATGCCGTGGGTGTGCTTGTCAAGCGCGCAAAGAACAGGGTCCCAAAAGATACGCCAGTCGAGAGGTCCTTCTAGCGAGCCTTGTTGTATCATAGTGCCAATAGGGAAGGTGGGGGAGGGACCGAAGGCCGTGATGACAAAGGAGCGGAAACGAGCTTGGGTGTTGACACGCATCCGGACGTAAGATTCGGGCAGTCGAATACGATACCAGGCTGAGAGCAGGCCGGCAACAGGGGCACTGTCGAAGGCTTTCTTGATATCGTTGAGGAGGAGGAAAAGCGGGGAGGAGTTTTCATGGCAGAAATCAAGGGCAGAGCGGACCAAGTGGAGAGGAGGATCGGGTGATGAGCCGGGAAGGGCGGAAAAGTTACAGCCGCAAAGGATCTCGGGGGAAGCGGTGAGGATATGTGAAAGGCGACGAAGGCGGATGCCTTGAACTACTTTTGCTGCGAGTTCACAGAGGCTTATGGGCCGGAGGTTCGTGACATCGCCCCCCATGCATCTATCTTTGGTATGGGGAAGATGGCAGTGAGGGTCCAAGAGGAGGGAACGTCGAGGACAAGAAAGGTTCGTTGGACGAGGGATAGGAAGAGGGAGATTGCATCAGGGCCTGATGAGAGAAGGAGTTCTCGAGAGAGTTGGGAGGGGCCAGGGGCTTTGTTAGGAGCAAGGGATTCAAGGACCGAACGGCATTCTTCAAGAGAAGGGGGAAGCATAATGTGGGAGAAAGTGTGCAGTGGAATGTAAGGCCGGGGGTTCATTTCGTCGTGGAGAGGGGAGGTGGGGGGGAAGGGATGAAGGTCCCAGGGGCGAAACCAATGTTCCACCTGCTCGCTGCAAAGACGTGGGACGTTGGCGGGGTCGTACTCAATTTCAGGACCCTCTGGGGTCTCCGCCAAGATGTGATCAATGCTGGAGTTAGACCGTTTGCGGTTGAGGATATTGTTGAGGACGTTGCGGATCTTGCCGGTGGAGAACAAATCCTGGCGACGGTTGATGGCGGTAGCAATGTCAGCACGTTTAAGTGAGGCTGCTGCAGAAAGCTGTGCACGGTAGACTGCTTTGCGAAGTCGTTGCAGGAGAGGGAGGGCGTCGTTGGTGAAGGAAGTAGCCGATGTAATGGAGCTGGTGAAGCGAGCAAAGAGAAAGCACAAATCATCACGAACAGGGGAGGCATTCCACGAGGTGGGTAGGGAAGGAAGAGCGCCAAGAAAGGAGTGTAGAGGGAGGGTACCACGGTGTAGTTGTTTCCAAAGGTCCTCAAGTTTCTTCTGAGCCTCAATGTAAGGGGCGAGGCGTTGGTCAGTCTTTGCTGGAGTTGTGGACGAGCCAGAGCAAGGGAGACAGCGTTGGGCGGCGCTGGCGACAAGCTCGTGGAGGGAGGAAGAAATGGTGTCCAGGGATTGGGTGTATAGGAAGGAGCGACCAATGGAGGGATATTCGAAGGGAAGGGAGGGTTGGGTAAGGAAGGTTTGTTCAGCGGGGGTAAGCGTGGAATCCAAGGCGGCGAGGTCAGCTTGGAGAGGTGGGAGAGCGGCTGACACTGCGTTGATAAATTGGCGTTTCTGGTCCTCGGAGGCCTGTGAAGGGCAGGGAATGCGTCGCCGAATGGGGGTAAAGGGGAAAGTAGTGTATGGACAGAGGGCAAGGATGATGTAACAGGGAAGGTGGTCGGAGATGTCAGAGAGATGGGGGAAGTCAACGGGTGTAGCGATATGGGCAGAGGCAAGATGGTGGAGAAAAGTGTCAGATAGCCAGATGCCGTCGAGACGAGAGCAGTAAGGAGAGTTGGTGGAGGAGTGGGAGTACACAGAGAGGTTGGGATGAACGGTGCGAAAGGTGTCAGAGAGCCCACAAGCAGAGAGAGTAGGTAGGAAACCACGGCGAGAGGGGGGGATAGGAGCTGCTGTGTTGTGGTCGAGAGGAGAAAGGAGTGCATTCCAGTCACCAAACCAATAAGCTGGGTGAGGTTGGGCGGAGTCGTGGTTGAGGAGGTTGGTGCACCACTCCTGAAGAGGAGCAGTGTCAGGGGACTGTCGCGAGGCAGGCCAGTAGACAGAGCGAAGGAAAAGGCGGCGGCGATGAAAAGAAAGGGTAATGGCAAGGCCCCTGCTGGAGTGACGAGTGGTGTTGATGACGTGTCGATGGAAGGAGGTGTTAGTTTTGGGTCTTTTGGTGTAAGCAGTGTGCAGGAGCTTTGACCAGTTTCTGCTCTGCAAGGATGACTTGCAGCATTTTGCAAGTGATGGTCCTTGTAACAGTTTTGTATAAAGACAAACACAAGACTGACAGAATCCAAGATCAACCTCCCACCACCACCACCTTCAGTAGTGTACACCACAGCAGCCCAACCCATCAATCAGCCACCATAGCAAATTCTTTCATACAAAACTGTTACCCATCCCAATCACTTCCCCCTTGGTTTCAACAAAATCCAATCAGTAGAAGGGGTTGTACGCTTTTCAGATCTGCCAACTTCGTGGAGCGATCACGGGCGCTACAGACATCGTACAGCAATTTCGTTACTACCATCGGAAAGCTCTTGATCTCCTCTTTCCAACGAACCCACCTGATCTCGGATCGGACGCTCCTACGTCGTATCCACCGCCTCCAAAGTCGTCGCCCACTTTTCCAACTTCAACCTCAATTTGCTCGCCTTCCAGACCTCCCCCAGCCGATCCCAAGCTATCATTGGAAAGGCCTGCTTCGGGACTACACGACTGCCACCAACGGCACCCCAAAATCACTCTCCTTCGTGATAAGCGACGCCTTTTTCCATTCAGGGTCACCAGATTACCTCCAACCCTCACCATTAATTTTTGATTTTTTGTCCCCAATTGGAGACAACGACCACCCCCCTACCTGACACACACCAAGCTAACAAACCAACTTTTCATCTGCTGCAACACCACCTTCACCACACACCCAAAATCCAACGAAATCCCTTCAAACTTGGCACACATAATCGTCCTGAGAAAACAACATGACTACTGACTCAACCAATCACATCAACGCAGAGCAGAACGATGCAGTTGATCCACTAGACCTCTGCGACACTGGAACCTGTCTCATCAGAGATGGACCATTCCAAGGACAGAGATTCCAACTGGTGCCTCCGTCTTGTGGACCAGAGAAAGTAACTTGGTTTCCTGGTGCACAGAACCAGAATGCACATTGCTGTCTAATCATTCCTCGCCACATCTATCGAGCCCTCACCCAAATCACACCTGGTCGAACTTGCAAAGGAGATCATTGACGACTTTGAATGCATTAAAATGGAACCAACTGAAGCCTCAGATGCCTTCATTACCCGATTCACTGAAGCGTACCATCGAGTCGACAGCTTTGCAAAGTCAGCAGCTGGAGAACTTCTCCATCATATTCGCCCTTTCCAACAAGTTGTTCGAATCTTTGTTGGCTCACTGGGCCAAAGCCTGTTGGATATGGGAAAAGGAAAAGTTTTTCTTGTTGTCGGCAACCCAGCTCCTCAGATAACAAGTTTAGCCAAACTAATCTCACTCTTCAAAACCTGTTTGACAAAACAACTATGATAAGCAACACATGAGCTGGCTGATCAAGCAACAATCACTCGGCTACTGCTGCACCAGAAATCACCACACCAACTATTACTATCCTGGTTATCTGCCTTCATATTGATTGAACAACAAACAGCAGAGGTCCTCAAAAACCAACCAGCTCCATCAACTAATAATCAATCTGCTAAGTGTTTTGCTCTTCGCTTTTGATATGCATCAAAGTAACTGCCTTTATCCTCTCAACATTCAGCCATGCAGTCTCCTGGCATAACAAATTAGGAATTAATGATATGGTGTTTTCCTTGTCTATCAACCCATGGAGTTGGCAGTTCAATTTCTGGATTCCCTGATAGAGTGTTTTCAACCACACTGAAACTCTCACCATCAAACATATTAGTGATTGGGATGACCAATAGTTGTGCAAGTGCCAACTCTCACGACCACGGCAACCTTGTGCAATTTCCTCATAACTTTGGACTCTGTTACATCAAGCTAAGCCTCTCCTTATCTTTTCTCAGATAACTTCAGCACTTCAGCCAAAGACAATTTGCAGTCCATTCATTGATAGAACAAGGACTGGTTGAGTAGTTTAACAATCCTCTAACCATTTTGTAAACAGTCTATTCTGAGTGGTTGCTAGGCAAGCGTGACCGGCACAGGGTCAAAACCTCTCATATATTATCTGCTTGAGCAGAGGAGGAGGAAAACTGTTGACACTGGGTTTCCATTCCACTTAATACTCAGAGTATTTGTCATCAGCACAAGCCAGCGCCCAGTACAACATCAAACATCATCTTCCACTTAAGGGGGAGGATTCTAGGGATAAGTGAAAGATGATCACCGGCACTGTATTGCCAATTAGATGGAGAATGCTTGGAATAAGTGAACGATGATCATCAGCGCAGAGTTGCAAAGTGGTCTCAGCATGGATTGGCACCAACTTGGCATGGTCTTCTTGGTGCCAGGCTGCTGCCTAGGAAAACACTCTATCTATTTTAGCCAAATGAATCTGGACTCAGGATTCGAACTATGGAATACACTATTATTGCTGGGCTTACTTGACCCTGGCTAGGGACCTCAACTCACACATATTGACTGCTTCAGCTTTTATACACAGACATACTAACACACTACTCCAGGTCCCACATCACAGGAAATTCGACAGCCATACCTGAGTCCTCACCTCAATTGCATCACTCTGATGAATTATCCTAACCAACTTCTGTGACAAAACACAATGTTCCTTGAAATAACTTTTGCCTCATTCCGAGGAGTATCAACGTTTATCTTTATTGGACACTCAACACAAACACTTTTTCAGAGCAAACTGTAAACAAGCTCAACCTTGCAAGATTGCTGAAGTTCCATTCTCATCTGAGATTCTTCCTTAGCCGAACCAAATCTAACTGACTCTAGATTTCAAACTGCTCTTAATAGAGTCACTCCAGAACAGCTATGTTCTTTGAATGCCTCATGCATTCATCCAGCATGCATTCATGCAGCATAACCAGGATCTGGAAGCTTCAGAGATTGCCCTCAACTTTTGTAATCTGACCAGAAACTTTGTGGTTTTGGCTTGGATGTTAGACTTGACAAAAACATTCTGCTGATTCTTTAACGAGGCAGAGTAGAAGACATCAGGCGAAGTCTTTGTTCCCTTTGCTTGCACTAACACTCTTCTACCAGCATAAATTCCACAACATCATATGGAGACTAACGGCAAATCATCATCAAGCAATCAACAAACATCTGGATATACTAACTCTCACTAATGCTTTCTACCACTAACTTTGTCTCTATCTTTATTCTCCACTCTAGACCAACAAAAACAATAATCAACCACCTCACACACAGTTACAATTACCATATCATCAAAATATTCAAACCTCAGCAATCTCAGCCAAATTCAGGAAACCTTCAACTATTCATTCCTGCAGATCAGCTTCAGAAACAACACCAACATCACCACTTTGCTCCATTCAGTCACCAGTCACCTTGAACCATCTTTGAACTTGAATTTTGCCAGTTGAACAAGTTGAATTGGAGTTGCTTTCAGTTTTCTGCAGTCTCAACAAAGTCAGACAAAGCATCAACCATTCCCCACAGCAGAGTCACTCCAGAAAACAACAACTTCCTCCATTCAGTCAGCATTCAGCTTCAGCAATCAGAATTGGAAGAAGTTAAACTGGAATTGGTAAAAAGTATCAACCACATGGTAATCCACAGTGAAAGTGAATCGGATAACGGTGTACAGCTCTGGTGTTGGAGGTGACGGCACGACGGGTTGGATTCCGTGCTACTGCAATTAACATCACCTCCAGTGGGCCTTACTGGGAGCACTATAGGCATGACTGTGGAAGGCCGGACTGATGTGGCAGACCGGCAATGTAAAATCAACCGAAGGCCCACGAACACCGAAGTCCCAGCTTGTAGGCTAGTGTGGCCCAGACCTGTGTCAGAGGAGGTGGAGTCCTGAGCAGGGAGCCCATTCCGCAAGGAGTACCAACCAGGAGACAGTTATTCTCCTGATGTGCCCAGGCGAGACGCAGGGGAAAGCGTTGAGGGCAAGCTGTGTATGGGGGAGTGGTCGCCTTGCCTCATACGGTACTGGGGGGAGCCCAGACCAGCATCGTGCGGAAGGCTCACCTGTGCAGAGTTTTCTCTTGTGCTTTCTTTTGTGTGTAGGGTATCTTAGAAAATCTGAACTAATTTTCCCTAAAGTTTCTTAAAGTTAAAACCATCACAAGTAGATTCTATTTCTCTACAACCACAAAACAAACATAGCACTTTAAAGTTTGGAATCCACCACAAACTTCTTACCTTCAGTGTACACATTCAGGCCAACTGTGTTTGACAAGCACACCTTGCCCAGATCCATGTATATGTGCAGACAGCTTTTGAAGTTATTGAACAACCCACGAATGTCAACAAAACCTGGAACAAATGGGCCTACAAGGTCAAACTTTGT
Source organism: Zopfochytrium polystomum (assembly GCA_025765615.1). Taxonomy (NCBI): domain Eukaryota; kingdom Fungi; phylum Chytridiomycota; class Chytridiomycetes; order Chytridiales; family Chytridiaceae; genus Zopfochytrium; species Zopfochytrium polystomum. Next base: position 20,581 of record JAIVFJ010000074.1, read on the forward strand.
GAAGACAGCAGCATTGAGTGCTTCTATGCACAGCTCATGGCTAAGGGCCCCACTTAGTGTCATTGCATTTATATTCAGAATACTCACCCACCTCTTGTCCTAATCAATAGTCTTTGTTAACTCACTGAAATGGCTGCCTGAATCAACTGGGACACTGGCACAGTGGATATCAGCAACACATACCTCAACAGCATATTTTATATAAGCCAAATCTGCATCGAGCAGTTCATTACCGCCGCACTTGTTATGAATCACCCTCTGGAAACCTCCAGAACCTTCTAGAACATTCCTTCATGGAACCTTGTGGAACCTTCTGGAACCTTCTTTGCTGTCCTGACTTGTCGTGTTATCATTGGTATCATTGTATTACTAATTGCTCTTTCTGGAACTTCCTTTGAGTCTTGACAAGGAAGACTCTCAAAAGTTCCTTCTCTGCCTTGTCCTGTCCTGCCCTGTTCCTGACAGCACTGACTGCTGGAGTTGAACAGCCACCAAAATCAAACAGTTGTCAGGAAAGTCATGCAATCTTCTGGGACTACTGCATCCTCCTTTGTCAGATTAACTCATCATCCACAACGCAAGCTAAGTTAACAATATTTGTTTTTGGTGATTCTGGCAAAAACTCCTTCTGCCATTGCCTTGCCTAATCTTTTTACATACTCTGCGAAATGGGAGCAATGAAAACCATCCTCAATATGCAGCTGGAACATCAACATGACAGAATCTTCTTACACAAGAAAGTCTGTAGCAAGGAGTTAATTCAGTGCCATGCAAACACTATCAACAACCACACTGCAGTAACTGGCCTTCCCAGTCGTCTCTCAATCTTCAGCCACGCAGGATCGACAAAGCAACTTCAGATCAGAGACTGTACCAGGCAATACATGACGGCATCAACTACCTTGCAACACACAGGCGACCAGACCTTGCCCCAGCAGTTTCACATCTTGGTGCCTTCAGCAAGGATCCTAGCGAGCAACACATGAAGATCCTTATTCTGGCTCTCGAATATCTCAATGCCGGTTACTCCGACGCTGCCCATGGTGTCCACTCAGATGGGAAATCACAGCCTGGCTACTATGTTCTATTTGGAGGAACAGCTATTAGTTGGACATCTCTTCAGAGCAGTACTGTCATGCTGTCACCGCAGGAAGCTGAATATGTAGCTGTGTCTGAACTGGGACGAGAACCTCAGGCACTATCCCAACTCTACTCAGCACTTCAACTTCTGTCTCCAACTCCACTTGTCATCTACACTGACAACAGCAGTGTGATCAACCTCAGTTCAAATGATCTTTACACCAATCGGTCAAAACATATCATGGTAAAGTATCATTATATTCAAGAACTTGTGGAACAAAAGGTAGTACGGCTTGAATGGATTGCTGGAGAAGAACAGCCTGCATACTATATGACAAAATCTCTCTCAGCTGCTCTCAGTGAATACCATCTGAGTCGCACTGGTCTGTTTCCTCTGATTCATTTTTTCTTATCTGTGAAGCTGTTTTCTTCTTTGTTCTTTTTCATTACTTTGACTTATTTTCTTTTACCTCTGAAGTTCAATATGTGCCCCCATCCATTTTTGTTAGTGTGGTCTGTCCTTTCTGTTCTGCCATCTGATGGCCAGTCATACCTGTTTGTGATTCTTCTTTCTCCGGTGTACGGTTTCCTTAAGTTGACTATGGCTTAAGGTTTTCCTCCGTGCCGGCCTTTGCTCCTGCCCACAGCTTAGGGGGGAGTGTTAGTTTTGGGTCTTTTGGTGTAAGCAGTGTGCAGGAGCTTTGACCAGTTTCTGCTCTGCAAGGATGACTTGCAGCATTTTGCAAGTGATGGTCCTTGTAACAGTTTTGTATAAAGACAAACACAAGACTGACAGAATCCAAGATCAACCTCCCACCACCACCACCTTCAGTAGTGTACACCACAGCAGCCCAACCCATCAATCAGCCACCATAGCAAATTCTTTCAGGAGGATGTCAAGATGAAGCCAACGCCAGAGTGTTTTGAGGTGGAGGCGTCGGTGAATATGCCAATGTAGTTATTTGCTGCGTGTTGGCGGACGGCGTGTGTGGCGTGAGCGGCAGTGCAACCGGTTTCTTGGAGCGCAAGAATGGAAGTGCCTGTAGATTTCATCCAGCTTAGGATGGAGGAGTATTTGGCGACAAAGTTACGGCCCACGTTCCAAGTGGCAAAGCAAGGGGGTGGAGGGGGAGGCGGGCCCAAGTTTGGAGAGGGAGGTGGCATTGGTAATGGATATGTCTTGTATAGATAAGTGTTTTTTTTTTTTTTTTTTTTTTTTTTTATAAAGAGGGATGTAGTCAACGCCGGGCGCTGCTGGCAGTACGCGCAGCAGAGGTAGAAGCAGAGTGAGAGCTCAAGGAGCCAGTAACAGCGGACGAGTAAGTTGGCGAGGTGTGACTCATGGGGACATCACGGTTGGGGGAAGCAGATGGAGTAGTGTCACAAGAGGATTGAAGGGGGCTGTGGGCACGAGGAGCCCCATGCGAAAGGAGGGCCTGCTCGACAGATTGCTGCGCATAGGGTAGGAGTGCGTTTACCACCTCAGAACGAAAACGGGTATGGATTTCGGCGACAGCGTTGTCAATCTGAGTCTGGACAGCACTCAGAACGAAGCCGTCTCGGTGTTCAAGGGTGGTGAGGCGTTCGCTGATAGAGCTGATGCTGTCAGAATGGTTGGAAATATTTTGACGGACAGTCTCCAAGGCCGACGACATTTCACGCAGGGCTGTCTGCTGGTCATTGCGAATGGAGTTGGCAATATTCTGTTGCTCTGTGCGAAAGGCCACGAGTTCCGAGGTTTGTGTCTGCGCGACCTTCTGCTGGTGGGTCGCGTGCTGCGTAATCAGACTACGCATGTCGTTCATGAATTGAGCCATTTCCAAGAAAGTTGCCTGATGGGGGGGGGGAAGGAGGGGGAGGGGCAACGGTCGAATCAGCAGGAGGGGGTTGGGGTACAGTGCTAATAATGGGGGGCAGGTCGAGGACGGGGGCGGAAGTTGGTGCGTGCTGCGAGCGTGCAGGTTGCAGTGAGGTGGTCAGTAGAACCGCAGCGTTGACAGCAACGAAAGGGGGTACAGTCATCGTTTAGGTAGGGTTGAAAAGGGGTGGGGCGACCATTAATGCGGATGGAGGTTCCGATGGAGAGAAGATCAGTGCGGTGGGGGGAAAATCAAAAAGGCTTTGTTGGAGCGGCCAGCGGAGTTGGTAGTGGGGGTTGTAATAGCCAGGGTTGCGAATCAAGGTACACCCAAGGTTGCTTGCTAGAGGGCCCAAATCAAAAGCAGTGAGTGATGATGGAAGGTTGAAGAGGACGCCAGTACGAAAGTTTTCGTCAGCGATGCGAGATTCTCGTTGGGCCTGGGTTTCGCGGAGGCGGATTGCGACACCAGCGCCTTCAACAAAGGCAAACGGGGGAAAGTTACGGGGCAGGTTGACGAAAAGAACGAAGGCACAGGTGGTGGCGTTAGTCTGGTTGTGGGTATAGGCAATATCAAGGATGTCGCCACTTTTACGGAGGAGGGAGCGGAGGGCGCAAGTGATAGAGGTTCTGTGAGAAGGGAAAGTGCCAGAAAGGACGCCTGGGGCAAGGTGTGTAACAAGAAGTATGTTGTTGAAATCCCGATTCTCCAAGTAAGTGGTTGCGTTGAACGGAGGAAGCCCGCGAGGCAGCCGGTTATAGAACACAGTGTGCTCTGTGAAGACGGAGGATTCGATCTCGGTGATGCGTTCCGTAGTTGGCTCCTCAGTGAGACTCAGAGTAAGGAAAGGAGGGTCGCGTGAAATGGTGATGGGCGCAGCAAGGGGGATCGAGTTTGCGGCACAGGCTTGAGCGACCTCGTCGATAAGCGGTTGCCAGTTGTTGTTATTCGGGCTGGTCACGGAGATACGAAGGAGGTGACCGTTGGAGGAAGTCGTGACTGAGGGCACGATGGGCACGTCCATGTTTGCGGGGGCGCAGTGGGCAATCGCGGATGCAAGGGCGGAGGTGACAAGTCAGGCGGAGTTTTTTTTCTATGGTGATGTTACAGCTTTTGAGGTTGGTTTTTGTTTGCTCTCATTTTGCGGACTTTGTAACAAGAGTAGGCAAGCCAGTGGCAGAAGAAGTTTTGCCAAAATCTCCAAAGAGAAAAAATGTTAGATTTTGGGGTTTTGCAGTAAGCAGTGTGCAGGAGCAACACTTGACACTGTGGTGCATGGGAGTACCAACTGTGATGAGGACCTGGTGAATTTTTTGTCACCTGATCTTTGTCACAATTTTGTATAAAGCCAAACAGCATACATTGTTTGTGATTGTAGAGAAATAGAATCTACTTGTGATAGTTTTAACTTTAAGACACTTTAGGGAAAATTTGTTCAGATTTTCTAAGATACCCTGCACACAAAAGAAAGCATGAGAGAAAACTCTGCACAGGTGAGCCTTCCACACGATGCTGGCCTGGGCTCTCCAGTACCCAATGAGGCGAGGCAGCCACTCCCCCATACACAGCTTGCCCTCAACGCTACCCCCCTGTGTCTCGCCTGTGCACATCAGGAGAAAGACTGTCTCCTGGTTGGTGCTCCTCACAGAATGGGCACCCTGCTCAGGACTCCACCTCGACTGACACAGGTCGAGGCTACACTAGCCTACAAGCTGGGACTTTGGTTGATTTACATTGCCAGTTTGCCACCCCGATCCGGCCTTCCTCAGTCAAGCCTATAGTGCTCCCAGTAAGGCCAATTGGAGAAGACGTTAATTGCAGTAGCACAGGATCCAACCTGTTGTGCCGTCACCTCCAATACCAGAGCTGTACACCATTATCAAATTCACTTTTGCTGCGCATTACCTCTACATGATACCATCATTGTACTAATTCCGGTTTAACTTCTTCCAATTCTGATTGCTGAAGTTGAATGCTTAATGAATGGAAGAAGTTGTTGTTTTCTGGAGTGACTCTGCTGTGGGGAATGGTTGATGCTTTGTCTGACTTTGTTGAGACTGCACAAAACTGAAAGCAATTCCAATTCAACTTGTTCAACTGGCAAAATTCAGGTTAAAAGATGGTTCAAGGTGACTGGGGACGGAATGGAGCAAAGTGGTGATGTTGGTGCTATTTCTGAAGCTGCCCTGCAGTAATGAACGGATGAAGGTTTTCCCTGAACGATGATCATCAGCACAGAGTTGCAAAGTGGACTCAGCATGGATTGGCACCAACTTGGCATCGTCTTCGTGGTGCTGGGCTGCTGGCTTGGGAAACGCTCTATCCATTTTAGCCAAATGAATCTGGACTCAGGAGTCAAACTATGGCTAGGGACCTTAACTCACACATATTGCCTTCAGCTTTTATACACAGACATACTAACACAATGCACCAGGTCCCACATCAGAGGAAATTCCACAGCCATACCTGAGTCCTCACCTCAATTGCATCACTCTGATGAATTATCCTAACCAACTTCTATGACAAAACACAATGTTCCTTGAAATAACTTTTGGCTCATTCCGAGGAATGTCAACATTTATCTTTATTGGACACTCAACAATAACACTTTTTCAGAGCAAACTATAAACAAGCTCAACCTTGCAAGATTACTGAAGTTCCATTCTCATCTAAGATTCTTCCTTTGAAGAACCAAACCTAACTGACAGCAATGTTCTTTGAATGCCTCATTCATTCATGCAGCATAACCAGAATTTGGATACTTTAGAGACTGCCGTCGACTTTTGTAATCTGTCCAGATACTTTGTGGTTTTGGCTTGGATGTTAGACTTGACAAAAACATTCTGCTGATTTCTTTAACAAGGCAGAGTAGAAGACATCAGGCTAAGTCTTTGTTCCCTTGCTTGCATTAACACTCTTCCACCAGCATTATTTCACCACAACATCACTTGCATCTTCAAGCAATCAGGCTCTGTGGAAACATCTGGATATACTAACTCTCACTAATGCTTACTTCCACTAACTTTATCTCTATCTTTATTCTCAACTCTAAACCAACAAAAACAAAAATCAATCTCTCACAGTCAAACAATAGCAATTACCACATCATCAAACTATTCATTCTGCGGCAGTCTCAGCAAAATCCAGGAAAACCTTCATCCGTTCATTACTGCAGATCAGCTTCAGAAACAACACCAACATCGCCACTTTGCTCCATTCAGTCACTAGTCATCTTGAACCATCTTTTAACCTGAATTTTGCCAGTTGAACAAGTTGAATTGGAATTGCTTTCAGTTTTGTGCAGTCTCAACAAAGTCAGACAAAGCATCAACCATTCCCCACAGCAGAGTCACTCCAGAAAACAACAACTTCTTCCATTCATTAAGCATTCAACTTCAGCAATCAGAATTGGAAGAAGTTAAACTGGAATTGGTAAAAAGTATCAACCACATGGTAATCCACAGCGAAAGTGAATCGGATAACGGTGTACAGCTCTGGTGTTGGAGGTTATGGCACGATGGGTCGGATTCCGTTAACGTCACCTCCAGTGGGCCTTACTGGGAGCACTATAGGCATGACTGAGGAAGGCCAGACTGATGTGGCAGACTGGCAATGTAAATCAACTGAAGGCCCACAAACACCAAAGTCCCAGCTTGTAGGCTAGTGTGGCCCAGACCTGTGTCAGAGGAGGTGGAGTCCTGAACAGGGAGCCCATTCCACAAGAAGTACCAACCAGGAGAGAGTTATTCTCTTGATGTGCCCAGGCGAGACACGGGGGAAAGCGTTGAGGGCAAGCTGTGTATGGGGGAGTGGTCGCCTATCCTCACAGGGTACTGGGGGGGGGAGCCCAGACCAGCATTGTGCAGAAGGCTCACCTGTGCAGAGTTTTCTCCTGTGCTTTCTTTTGTATGCAGGGTAACTTAGAAAATCTGAACAAATTTTCCCTAAACTTTCTTAAAGTTAAAACCATCACAAGTAGATTCTATTTCTCTACAACCGCAAAACAAACAGAACACTTTAAAATTTGGAATCCACCACAAACTTCCCACCTTCAGGTGAAATTCCATCAGAACCACGTCAGCTGTCGCCACCATCTGACAACTCTGCAAAGTGTACAAATTCCGGCCAACTGTGTTTGACAAGCACACCCTGCCCAGACCCTCGTATATGTGCAGACAGCCTTTGAAGCTATTGAACAACCCACCAATGTCAACATAATCTGGAACAAATGGGTCTACAAGGTCAAACTTTGTGAAGACAGCAACATTGAGTGCTTCTACGCACCACTCATGGCGAAGGGCCCCACTTAGTATCATTGCATTCATATTCAGAATACTCACTCACTTATTGTCCAAATCAATAGTCTTTGTTAACTCACTGAAATGGCTGCCTGAATCAACTGGGACACTGGCACAGTGGATATCAGCAACACATACCTCAACAGCATATTTTGTGTGCTCAATCTGCATCGAGCAGTTCATTACCACCACACCGACTGCTGGAGTTGAACAGCCACCAAAATCAAACAGTTGTCAGGAAAGTGCAATCTTCTGGGACCACTGCATCCACAATATTTGTTTTTTAGTGATTCTGGAAAAAACTTCTTCTGCCATTGCCTTGCCTAATCTTTTACAAACTCTGTGAAATGGGAGCAATTAAAACCATCCTCAACATGCAGCTGGAACATCAACATGACGGAATCTTCTTACACAAGAAAGTCTATAGCAAGGAGTTACTTCAGTGCCATGCAAACATTATCAACAACTGCACTGCAGTTGCCAACAATTATGCAATAAACTGCAACAGATTTGGCCAAAACAATCTCGGAGAAACAGCTCTTGAGCAAACTGTGGAGTGATTTCTGTCGGGACAACAACCCAAAGAAAAAGTCAGATGATCAGGAAGGGATCATAACCATGCTGCAGCAGACAATGACTAAAGGCTCTGGAATTATTGAGAAGCTCAAGGAATCCTCCAGCAGCCATGTAGTCATCCTGCGATACCAGAATGAAGACAAGAGATGGTTGTCGAGGTCATTGCAAAGCTTCGGTCGATTGGCAAACTAAAGCACCTCCCCCACCACCCTGGAGTCGGACGATTTTTCGATCCTGAGGTCTTGGAAGCCTCTGGCATTATGAGCCTAGGTGATTTCTTTGGTCATCTGGAAATGCAATACCACCAGTGGCCGTTGAAACTACCAGCTTTGGCAGTCCAGTTTTGATGTTGTGACGATCAACAGAATATTGCGTGGGTGGAATACTCTAGTGGGCTTGTGGCTAAAAGAGGAAGAAATAATGATTCCACTCCGAACAAGCCACCAACAAATTCAGACCCAGCAAGGGACAGGTCATCAATCAGCAGACTGAATCGGCAAAGAAGCCTCTGAAGGAAAAAGGATCCTGGATAGGAAGAGACTGCCAAAGCAGTGCAGGAGGCTGCTGTTAGGTGGAACTGACTGGTTAGCAGCAAGAGGTACAAGACGGATCCGAACCTATTGTGACTGTCAGTTATCGTTCTCACAATGCCCATGGGAGAGCGAGCCACCGCCAATGCAGACCTGGGCGCTGGCCTGCGCTGATGACAAATACTCCGAGTATTAAGTGGAACAGAAACCCAGTGTCAACAGTTTTCCTCCTCCTCTGCTCAAGCAGATAATATAGGAGAGGTTTTTAACCTGTGCCAGTCAGTGGTTGATGCTGTCATGGATTGCCTGGTACAGTCTCTGATCTGCAGTTGCTTTGTCGAACCTATGTGGCTGAAGATTGAGACTACTTGGAAGGGCAGTTACAGGTCACTTTTTGCCAGAAAAATCTTTTGACTTAGTGGCCACTATGTAAAAATGTAAAAAGATTGTGGGAACCACCCCTTCATTTTTGCTCGCAAATCTTCTGAACAATTAGTGGAAGGACTTGTCAGGATCCAGCCTCCGAAGCCTTGGAAGCCGTGGGACAGAACATCAATACCGCAGCCTCGCGGCGACGACGTCGTCAACGCCCACTGCTACGGAGCCGAACGCCAACCTTTCACGGTTGCGATCACGCAGACCTCCCACCCGCGTTTGCTGGTGCAGGATCCAGACTCTCAGGTTCACTAGGGAGGGGATAGACGGGTGGGGTGGGATTGGGACATCTGCGTATGTGCGTGTGCATGCATCACTCACCTATGATGAATGGGGAGAAAAGCGACTGTCTCAGTCGTTGTCTCCGTTCTGCCAACAGGCTACCGATCAACAACAACACACTTTGCAGTTTGACTTACACGTGCAGTAATTTTCATAATTGTGTGAAGAAATGAAAATTACTGTAATTATTTTGGTTGGCCTGTCTGCAGTCCACAAACCTCGAATTCCAACGTACCAACAACAGAAGCAAGTTGGAATTCACTTCTGGTGTGGCGCGCGAAAGGATTTCTTGTTTCTTTGAATTTTTTTTTTTTTTTTCAGAACCCCACCTGAAAATGCGAACGACAAGCCACCGGCTTTGACATGTCTGACTCGGTGCACAGCCCCACCTTCTATGCAGCCTTGGGGAAAATTTTTCCAGCGCGGATACCATTTTCAGCTTCCCTTTTTTGCTTTTTTTAACGGCGTCGAGACAGACAACAGCTGGGTTCGTTTGTCTGCCTGTCTGTCTGTCTCTCTGTCGTCAAAACGACAAAAACCAGCCAGCCGGATTTTGTGTGAGACAAACAAACTTCCACACACACACACAGAGTGGATGACGTCTTGCACGCCAATCTCGACGGCGGCGGCGGCAGGGCCAGCAGCAGAACTGCGGCCGCAACGGCCCCGGCGGCGATTGCGGACCCCGCCAATCACCACGACCACCACCACCATTACCGCTGCTGCGAAGGCGTATCCGACCGTAACGCGGGCGGCAGCGCCGAACTTGTCGCATTGGGCTGTGCGAGCGCTGCCGCCGCTCGCCCGTTCCGTCTACGCCGTTGCCACTACCGCCGCCGTGGTCGCTGCCGTCACGTTGTCGACTCTAGTGGCCAACCACGCGTCAGCGTTGACTACCTCGGCAACAGCTAGCAAGGACTTCGTCTCGTGAGAATCGCTTTAAAGAACAGGCCCACCGTTGCTCCATCGACAGTGTTTGCCGTTTGTGAGCAATCGTCTCATCTACCCACCATTCCCTGTCCCTCTTTCACAGGATCCCCCTCACTGCGGCGGTCACTACTGAACCGGATACCACAGTTGCCGACGGTCGCAACCTGGCGTCTGCTGCATCCGTTGGCGGAGTCGAAACCCAGTCCGTTGTGAGTCTTTCGCGCTCAAAAATGCTTGCGGCGCTTCGCAGTTTTGAGTCGACGCGCCTGGCCTCCGCCTCTTCCGGCTCTGTATCTTCGGCGCCGTTAAGCGCTTTTCCCTCTCAGACTGAGGTAAATTATCATGCGTTCTTTCCAACCAACCGGCTTTTCGTTCGGGCACCGGAGATTCTCACCAACGTCATCCCTCAGTTCCGGGGAACCATTAGCCTCGGCACCCCGTCTCAGGAGTTTCGCATCATCTTCGACACAGGATCGCATGACACTTGGATTGTGTCGAAGGACTGTAGCGACGAATTCTGCACCGCAACCAATACAAAATCTTTTGACCCTGCGGCGTCGTCCACGTACCAAAACCCGAACACTGCCGCCCCGCAAATTCAGTATGGCGATGGAACAACGGTCAACGGCATTCTCGCGCTGGAAACAATCACTCTGATTTCTCCTTCGTTCGTTGCGAATAACTTCATCTTCACACAAGCGACAAGCGTTAAAACGTCCGTCAGTGTTGGGGAGTACGATGGTCTTGTCGGAATGTCTCTTCCCATTGGGACAAATGACCCCAGCCCACCACTCATGTCCGCCATTCTCCAGTCCGGGAGCGTGTCGACGACAGGAGCCCTCTTTGGATACTATATCGCACAAGGGGAGCTGACTGGCACCGTGACGGTCGGGGGGATTGACAAGACACTGCAGGCAGACCCAGCTTCCTTCCCTGTTTGGTTCGATCTGGACAAATCGGCAAACATGGTCCAATCCGGTTCGTGGGCACTTCCGCTCTCGTCGCTGATCGTCGGGAACAAGCCCTTCGCCATCTCCTCGGGGGGCTCCGCTGCCTCGGTCTTCTTTGACACAGGCATGGCCCTCGGCACCCTCCCACAGGCCGTGTATGATAGCCTAGCGGCGGCGTTTCCCTCCTCGAAGAAGATGGCCACGGGGTCTGGCTCGGTCGACTACCTCTGGCAAGTGGACTGCGCTACCGCACAGAACGCATCCTCACCTGCCCTGGTGATCGCTGTCACTGGTACAGGGTACCAGATTCCGCTTTACCCGGCAGAGTATGTGATTGACCTTGGCAGCTCCACGTGTGTCATTGGGTTCCAGGTCTCTGCCAGCAACCTCGTGTTTATGGGAAACACGTTCTTTAAGCGTTACTACACCGTCTTTGACTATGGACAGAGAAAGATTGGGTTCGTTCTTGCAAAGGGAAGGACGGCAAATGGTTTACCCGCACCGGCTGCAGCGTCTACTTCGACTGCTGGCCAAGGAAATGGTGTATTGTATGGCGGTGCGTCTAGCCCTCGTTTGTCGCGTTCGACCCTTGCGGCTGCATGCGCAGCCATTCTGTTGATTGGGTTGTTTGAGGCGAAGCTCTATCGGTAGACTTTATTCGATTATTCGTTGCTCGGCTTCTTCTACATACAAACACAACACCTTACCCCCTCGTGAGACTCGCGCTCTATTCCCGTTTCCCATTTCCTTTTACTACATCTGGTCGGTCCACGGCGGTGATCGTACTTCTTTTTAGAATAAAGCGAATCTCCCTTGGCGCCACGTGGATTTGCTCTAGTTACTTCGTTCTTTTCTCATCTCTACGAATGCTGTGACTGGTTGAAGACGAAAGTGCGCCATGCCAGAACCTTATGTGATTCCGATCGTCGTCTGGGCGGCTGCGGTGAAGCTTGCTGGATGTCGACGAGGCATTGAGTTGCTCTTGTTGTGATTGGGCCAATTCTTTTTACCCTTTTCTTTTTTAGAAGCAGTTTGATGGCAAATGGGGTGTCCCGTTCAATTGTCATTGACTCACAGCCACGAATACAGCCAGAGCATTTAACATTGTTGTAGCCTTTGGGGTGCCTTCAGTCGGGCGGACATTTCTTCGTATTTATAAAGCAAAGACGGTCTCGTAGCCCATTCCTCGGAGCATGTCGCTGACGTTAACGTTAAAAATGGCCGGACTGCGACAGGGTTGGTTGCGGATTGGTGAGCGGCGGGGAAACGGGGATGACCAAAAAGGATGTTCAACGCAAGAGACCAAGAAGCTCACCCGCAGATGACAATAGCGACAGCATCCTGTGGCGCCGCGCTGCTGGCGGTGCTCGCTTGCACGGACGACTGCGGCTGGAAACCTTCCGCCCAACCGCTAACCGACACCGCGCCTGACCCAATTTCGAACGATGGCACTCTGCTTGGTACACCGAGTCCGCCACCGCCACCGCCGCTGACGATGATGCTTCCAGGAACATCCTCCTGGACTGACGGCGGTACGCTCTCCGACATTGACGCCATCAGTATTCGCCCTCCACCTGGGGATAGCCCTGCCCATCCGCCGTTGCCGCTCCCCGGGACGACCCCACCGGCAGTGCCGGTCGCTACTCCGGCCCCCGTCCCGCCTCCACCCCCGCCAGCATTCCGTGGCAGCGACCCACGTGAAAGCGTCCCTGCTCGCCGAGCAATTAGCTCGTCTCCACCAAAGATAGGTCGGAACCCGCTTGTCGACGAGCGATTCTCGCGCGCGGCCTGCACCGCCGCCGGACCGCTTGCGGCGGTTGCAGCGCGTTGAAGTGATTGCTCGATGGCATCTTGAATTTTTTTTTTTTTTTTTTTTTTTTTTTTGGTTTCGGGTTTCACAATGAAGGCATTTTTAGTGAGTAGAAGTGACTTACTCCGGCCAACCACAAATTAATCGAAGAGAACAAACATTCGGCCACGATGCCGCTCCCCTGGGTGGACGCGGCCGTCGCTGCTCCTTGTGCAGCCATCCGGTTCCAAGTGCCGCTGTTCGCGCTGCCTGCCCCGCCCGCATTCCGCAGCCCTGATGTTACCACTGGCCTCGGCATGGTGGCCGCAACAACCTCCTCGTTGATCGTCCCCACAAGCGTGCTGAGTTCAGGCAGCGCCGAGAGACCCGCCGATGTTGGCCGCGAAAGTAGGTGAACAACGGACAAAGAACCGCACGCCGAAGCCTCCATTTTCGCCAGTTCGGCAAGTGCAAAAAGGTCCGTTTCGGTGCTATTCACCCAGAGCAGACTAATTTGGACGTTGGGACGGTTCGTGGCCGGATCTCGTTTTGCCTTCATCAGGTAGTAGTCGATTATTAGAAGCATGGGCGTTAACCCTGTGTTTGGTGATTTCAAATTGTGCAAAAGGCAAAGAATGTCTCTTTAGGACACGAATAGCAGGGAATATTGAACGGCACCTGTCCCTGCTGCGATCAAGCCGAGCTTTTTCCACAGTTTGTTTTCTGTGTGTGGGCTTGCAATATCGACGTTCATGACAGGACCCCGCATTCGTATCGTTTGGCACGTCATAAGGTGCGTCGTCATCTCACCGTTGTAATTTTTAACGATGAAATCTATGCTGCCAACATTGACAACGCGGACGGGCGTGTACGCTCGAGTCACAATCTTTTTGTTTTCGCCGACGAACTGAAAGTGAATAGACTCTCCCGGTCTGAAGCGTGCCTCGTCGTCTTCGTTTGGAAGCAGCACGTTGATTCGCCAAAGCTGCCGCTGCATACTGTCGGTCGCAACCATAGTTCGCGACCCCACTGCAAAGTGGCGAAACTTGCTCATCGACAGGGGCGGCCTCTTCTTAGGGCCACCAGGCGTGCCCGCGGCGGCAGTAGCGGCAGCTCCTCGCTCCATCGTATCTCCCGTCTGCACTGTCGACCCATCCACTGACTGCTTGCCGGAGGAGAGCCGCCGTCCAATCGACAAGACACCATAGTTTCCCACGGTCCTTGCCAAGTCCAAGTACGATACCTCTGCCGCCTCCTCTTGCCTTACCCGGCCCACCACCATTTCGTTCAGTAAGTGCTGCGCGAATCTCGAGTGCGCGTGCGTATCTGCCACTGCTGCCTCCCGCCGTAAATCTGCAATGCCGCCTGCACCGCTGGCGCCCTTCGTTTTGGGTGGAGTCGGCTCCCGCGCACGCGCCATCGATCCCGACGCGCTGTCTGCCGTCTTGACGCGCCTCCCTCGACCTTGAGTGCGCCGCCGGGCCAAACTAGCTGCATCGTCAGTCCCACCGCCGCTTCCGCTGGCTGATACCACCGATGCCCTGTCGCCCCCGCGCATCATTGTCATTCGAAGCTGGGAGCGGTCCGCCCCAAAAAAGTAGCGAGTTGCGTCCAAACCAATCATGCGCACAATGGAATTCGAACCACCTGGGTGTGTGGGCAAGAACTTTTCCACGTCATCTGCACAAACGGTTGACCCCTCCATCTGTAAGTACATTTTAAACACCCGTATTTTAACAGAACTCACAAATAAAACCATCAATAACCAGCCACTGCGCTCCGACGGCCACACGCCGGTTAATTTCTTCCCATGAGAACTCTGGGAGTTTGTCGGTCTCGCTCGTGGCATCATCTGTGGTCCGAAACCGGCCTTGGAGAAACTCTCCATAAATAATGAGCGCCACAGGGCAGATCCAAACGGTTCCAAGATATGCGCGCGTAAGGAGTACGTTGTAAGAAGTTCCAGCAGAAATATCGTTGACTCCCAAATAGCCGTTGAAAAGACCAGAAAGGTACGCTGAGAAGCCTATGGTACGATGCAGCATCCGAAGAAGAGTGTGAAAGAAGGAATACTTTGGTGACACCAGGCGAACAGTGAGGAGCCCTGCAAGGGAAGAAAGCAGCACGAGACCAACGGTAACAAGGCCCAGTTTGTAGTGCAGAAATGTTGAGTCTCCGTAATTTCCAATGAAAGCTGTCAGCGCTGCAACGAACACCTTGAAATAAATCGTTGTGGGAACTGTGCGATAGAAAGAGCATATCACTCACATTCGATGTGACCATTTTCATCATGGTTTCGTGTATGACGAGCCACTTATTCACGTGGTAGTACCTTACAACGAAAACGCCGATTGGGAACACCAGCGCAAACGCGATGTACATCGTTACACCATGCAGAAGCTTCAAGCTCATGCTGGCAGATGTCTTGACTGCGACAAAATCCGAACTAGACGTGGAGAAAAAGTTGACATAGCCGGCAACTCGATTGACGGGTCCGTGCCAGATCAGGTCCAGGCTGTCCGAGAATGCAAAAATTACAGGAGTCGAACCAGTCTTAATGACCGCGTCGAGTGGGTCGCCTGTGTCCAGTTTACGAGTGAATGTGACAACCCGCAGTGATCTGGTCTGAAGGTTCGTAACGTCGGCGACTTTGAAAATATCATTGGAGCTGCCTTGCGATACGTCGCTTGTCGGTGGTTGCGTCTGCGTGCTGTGCAAACGCGCAGCCAGTTTGAGCGTTGAAGTGTCACCCTGAAGGCGGATCATACCTCCAAGAATCGTAAACCGTAAAGCTTCCATTTCCCGAGTCGGTGCAAAAGTAAATATCCGTTCCCAACATATTTAGGCCGAAGCCGAAACCAAACCATCCTGATGCGTTACTCGCAAACTCAAAGGTCACGGTACCGTCGTCCATGCTTATGTTCCATCCCAGTCTTAGTCGACCCAGTACCTGAACGCTTCCGTCAAAGCCAGAAGAACCTGAGTTGGGTACTGTGGCCGAACCGGACAAGAAATACAGCGACGATGCGTTAACGCCAACAAAAGGATCACTTGGATAATGAGGTATCCGGGAATTCGAAAGCACCATGCTTCCAAGTGTGTAATTGGAGAGGTCGGCGTGGTCTTCGGAAGTTAGGACCCCTACATTCTCGTACCAAAAGCGATCGCCGTCCCGGAGACGTCGAAATTGATCCATCAGGGATACTCGCATGAGCGGGCCGATGAGGCTGTTTTTGTGAATATGATCCTCTGCAAACGCGCCTGATTATCGAGTATGGGAGGAGTTATTTTCATCATGTTGTCTTATATTTAGTCCTGGCAAGGCCTCTGGCTTTGACTCACCCACGTAGGCGTCGAAGTCGCTAATATTTGTGTACAACTGAGACAAAATTCGCTGAACTTCTGTTTTGGAGGTAACGTCACTCCACGTTCTTGCCGGTGCCAAGTTGAATGCTTTTCGGCAAGTGTTGTAGTCGGGGATTCCAAGCTCTCGGGCACTTGATTTGGTTTAGGTCCCACAATCAAATAGACAACTTGTTGGGACCCCTACCGTTGCAGCCCGATCGCAGCAATGTCAAAATGCCCCCCAGGGTCTGCCAGTGGTAAGAAGCTCCGCATATCCTCCACAAACGTCGTGTCAATCACTTGATCGTTTTGCGTCGCAAAGCCTCTTAGTATGGACTCGATTCCGTAGGTCGTGACTTCGTCACATATGCTTTTATAGAATGCATCTCGAAAGATGAGATGTCCTTCGGGCACCTGGTTTCCGTAATCGTCTAGTCGTAAGACGAGCGGATTGATAGCACTGTGTCCGTAGCGGAAGGCTACATTTGCAAAAAATAGGTCAATCGTGGGGTCGACGGTCGGATCGTAGCCGGAGTAAGGGGGTAGTTGCTGGCCGGTGAGATCCGGAAAGTACTTCATGTCATGTTTTTGAGTGGATGGGGCGTGGGGAAAAGAGGAAGGGATAGCCAGATGCATTGTTAGCGACAAAATGTGCTGGTTCTAGTTTCCAAGCCAGTGAGCGTACGAAGTAGGCGGTGGTTTTTTGGACAACAGCAATAACCCATCGGCGGGCTCGCTGAAAAAGCATCTCGTCAGACCAATCTGGGTGCCTCGCTGCGAGTATCCTGGCCCGCCTGTTGTGCTCGCGAAAGAAAAGAGTGTACGTGACCGTCAGGTGCTGAGTATTGACGGAGCAGCCATGTAAATTGGTACATCAGTGGGGGGCTGCGTGAAGAGAGCTCCAATGGATCCAAAAACAGCCAACTCGCTCACCGGCATCATGTTGATGATGTCACTATTGTAAGTGAAGTGCCCGTCGAGAGGCCCTCCCACGAATCGCGGGGGGAACTCTCCGGTGGGAAGTATCTGGAACTTGAGGAGACCACCCGAAAAGAGCCTCATGCTGGCCATCTCGTCCATTGAATTTCCGTACAGCCCGCTGCAGTCGATAAAGCTCGTGAAGGCATTGGTGACAACGCGAGAGTTGGTTGTGGCATTAACGGCCACGTACTGCGAGCGAAGAAAGTTGATGGTGTGGCCGCCCTGGCCGGTTGGGTCGAAGATCGGGTCGCCCGTCGGCACAGCGATGGGAAAGGGTTCGGCTGTGCAGAGAGTGGCGTCGCGCGCGTGAGTCTTCTTCATTCACCGAGACAGAGAGCAGTGGACAGACAGACAGACCGACAGACAGGCAAACGGGCAGACAGGCAGACAGGCAGGCAGAGACTCAGACACTCACATGCATTTCGCGGCAGGATCGTAATGTCCAGGTGCAGCATGACGCCCCACGCAGGAAGAAAGTCAGTGACGCCTTCGGTGTTTTGCAGGTAGGGCTTGCGGCTGAAGAGCGCGTTGGAAATGACGCGTGCACCAGGGCGCGACGCTCCGCTTGGAGCTGAAGACCATGATGTGTTGCGGCAGAGGTCCCGTTTTCGTTACTTTGAGTAGCGTTGAAGAGGTTCCGTCACCCCCAAAGAGAAAAAAAAAGAAGTTTCCGCCTTCAAGCACTGACGCCAAGCTCGTTTGCCCTCATCGAAATGACTTACATTGACCAGGACCATACAGTGGCGGCACGCTCCGCTGGTAGGGATTACCCACAGCCCCCCACATCGGGTTCGCAACGTTGTTTCCCTTGCCGTCCATTGACTGGACCTCGAAAGGAAGGCTCGCAGCAGCAGCACGACTATGGAGCAAAAGCTCTTCCCGATTTTCGCCCCGCGGCTGCTTCATTGATGGCCAAGCTCGACCATAGTTGCACGCGACGAGGAAAAGGATCAGTAAAGCTGAAGCTTGTGCCATCTCGGGGTGCTTGTGTAAAGGTGTTGGAGTCACCGCCGTCGTTTGTCAGTTGGCGGTTATTTTTGTCGTTCTGGTGGTCACGCCGGCTGCCACGAACGAGAATCTCGTGAGCACGATACCCGCTGGTACTCCCACTCCCGGCTCGTTCTTCTCGTCTTGGAGTTGTCACCCTTTAGTATATCCCCGACTAAAAGGAGAGAGAAAAAAAAAAAAAAAAAAAAAAAAAAAAAAAAGAACCGGCCCAAACCATTCTCGAACCAGCCTGTTTGTCTCTCAATCTCCCTCGTCTCACTCCACCCCAGGAAAAGATCCCTCGGCTTCTTCGACATGGCAGACGGCGACGACGGCCCCGTACGCGGTCTCGACAAGGACGTGAGTCTACCCCTCACAAGCACCGCAACCCCACCCACCCCTTCACCTCTCCTTCTCTGCCTCCCTAGCCTGCCAGTCTCCTTTCAGCTCGTTCTTGCCTTGCTTGTGTCAATCCCCCACCAATTCATACCACCATCCGCCACTTTCAGTTATTGTTTCCTCCCTCTGCTCCTCCCCACCTGGCCTGCTGTGCTTCTTTGTGCTACATGTCTTTCTATCTCTGGCGGAGGTGCCTCCCATCCCGACCGTCCATTCATCAGAACCTTGACAGTTGAAGTTAGGAGATTTGAATTTTCCAGCACACCCTTGATCCTCACAATCATGCCTGTTGATCGTCCCAACGATCGTGAAGAATGGTGTCTCTATAAGGCCCTTGGCCACTCTCTGCACTCACCCTCCCTTTGCATATTCTTTTCCCTGGACGATAAATCTCTCCATCTCTCCGCCCTTCATGGCCTCTGCTGATCACTTTTGACCCACAGCTCGCTGAAAAGGCGAAGGCAAAGTATGATCCGAAGAGGGAGCAAGAAGGTTTGTGTTGTGAGAATTTTTTGATTGAATACAACCTCTCGCCGTATTGAACAGGTACACTCCCACCCTTTCAGCAAAGGAGTATATCGAAGATATTTCTGGGGAAAAGTTTTCATCGTCAAGCTTCCACGAGTCCTTGAAAGATGGTGTGCTTCTCTGCAAAATGATGAACCGGATCATGCCCAACCCCCCGATCAAGATTACCACTTCCAAGATGCCGTTCAAGCAGATGGAAAATATCGCCGCGTTCTTGGACCGAGTGGAAAAGCTGGGCGTTCCAGCGTACGATCGGTTCCTGACAGTCGATCTTTATGAAGCGAAGAACATGGACCAGGTTATAAACTGCATCTTCTCGCTTTCTCGCTATGCTGCAGCTGCTGGCTTCGATGGACCAGTGCTTGGACCTAAGCTCGCCTCTCGCAATGAGCGCACTTTTTCGGAAGAGCAACTGGCCCAATCCAAAAATATCGTTCCAAAATTGGCTTCTTTCACCAGCAAGGTTGGTTCCACACCTCTAACTGGAGGTCGACGAGAGATTGGTGGAATCTACCTCGACTCGTCGGCAAAATCGTCCCTCGAAGATGGCCTGGCCTCTGTTTCGATTGGGTCTGCGAAAACCGCTCCGGCATCGTCATCGGCGCCGCCTGCCTCGACCCCTGCCGTGCGCTCTCCGTCGCCTCCGCCGCCAGTGTCGACGGCCTCTGCTTCCGCCATCGGCTCCTACAAATCCGTTGGTGCTGCTCCGTCGATTGGATCGTACACGCCCACCGGATCCACCCCTTCCACTCCTACCCCTGCTCCCCTACCTACTTCGTACGCGTCCGCCCCAACGTCTGTTTACAGTAGCCCTCCGTCCGCAGTACCGACGGCGCCAATCTATTCCAGCAGTTCTGTACGTGCCGCACCTGTCGCTATAGTTGAAGAACCGACCCTTCGCCCCTCCGCGGTTGTCGAAACTCGTGCCGGAGGAACAGCCCACTCTTCCTCGTCCACACCCTCATATTCGTCCTACTCGGCTGGCGGCTCATCAGGAGGCACTTCCTCCCATGCGTCCTACTCCTCCTACTCCGCAAGCCAGCAACCGCCGCCGCGTGTTTCGTCAGCAGTGCCGTTTGGAACCTCTGGGCCCGGGACTACTTACGTGTCGTCTGCTGCGTCGCCACCCCCACCTGCTCCAGCGCCTGTCACGCAGCCGAAGAAGCAGCCTTACCAGTACTACGATGATGATGACGAAGAAGTTGTCGTGATTGAGGAAGACGATGACTACAATGATAAAGACGACATTATTGGGGCTTATGGACGGTGAACTTGAAAATCTTCCTCGCTTCTGCTTGGGATGTTCCGGTACAAAAGTTGACCCCTTGTGGCGTTAACGCCACTCTTTTTCATGACTTTCATTGTTCTCCTTCATTCCTCTTTTGTTAACGCGACTTCTGTGGTAGGAATGTTACCTTCGAAAGTATGGTCTGATGCAGTTTTTCAGTACCAAGGCCTTCCCCTTTCATGCCGCAATACTGTTCCTCCTTCCTGCGTTGAATTTTTTCGGGAGAAGGTCTCTTTTCTTCTTTCCTTTTTTTCACACGTTTCTTCGTCGTCGTTGTCTCGGCTGTCACCGTCCACCGTTCTGGGTGCACCGTCAAGAGGTCATTTCCCCTTCTTGTCCCCATCTTGATCGTCCGCATCGGCGAACATTTGGACTTCTTTGCTTCGCTTGTTTGCTGTTTCCTCTTGTTCTTTGCATACTACCCAGCCCCTCTGCCCCTCTTTTGACCCAGTCATCTGCCTGTTTCCTGCGACTGTAAGCCTTCCCGTTTCCTACTTGCGATTCCTCCCACCCCTGTACTGCCCTAATGGGACTGCACCTTTTGTCGTTCTACTTTTTTCGTGTTGTAGCTCCGAACGACTCAACGAATTCTCCAAATTTGGCTCACTAATAGTTTGCCGAATTAGTGGACGGAATAAACCAAAAACGAGCCTTTCACACGGGGCTTTGCAAAGTTCAACTCAATTCAGACAGACGGCAAATCACTTGTATTTTGGCCCGGCGACGAAATAGTTAAGGCTCCCTTGCCATGGGACAACCAAGCTGTCTGACTCTTTAATCGTCGTCGTGCGCCAACGGCACCGTAACCGCCTTTTTTGTGGTTTCAATAACTTAGCGGATCGTCGCGAAACTAAATGCGGCCAGAATTAGCTGAATCCTTTTGTTAGTGAGAGTCTAACATCTTGAAATTTCGAGGTTGGGATATTTCTTAGTAAAAAGACGCAAGGGTGGTTGGTTGCTTATTATTATTTTCCTGTATTTACAATCTCTAACCCAAAGGGTGGCCCAAGGCCCTAGGCCCATAATGCCAGAGCCTACTTCGCATGTATTTAACGAGTTTTATGAACTCAAGTTGGTACTTAGACCAACTCGCCATTTCTTTACATTTTAGTTCAAAAACTTGCTGCACATCAAGTTCAATACTAGAGCGTCTGGCTGCAGAAAACTGACTGCCCATGGAATATTTTTGTACTTTAAGACGAGCGACAACGACCCCAAAAAAACAGGCAGTTACAAAATTTGTGAGACTATACTCACTCCTTTGACCTCGGATCTAGAGTGAGGAAAGCAATAATAGGCTAAACCAACTTTATTGGGCTGTTGTCTACAGGGTGTTTTAACCCTACTCCTTGCCTAGTCCACAAAGTATCCCTACACACCTGTCTAACAAGGGTCTCAACATAAATAATGAACATTCAGAGGGACACTCCTCGAAGGATCAATTCAGGCACCAATAAGGAAACAGGCGGCAGTCCCAAGGGTGCAACACAACCACAGAATAAAAGAGAGAAGATTATCACGGAAGTAGCAATAGGACGGAGCAACTTAGCATCCCTTGTTGCTGGGGTGCTGAAGCCCTTGTTGTCGCCACTGACAAGGTAATTATAGAGGGGTCAGAAGGTTGCTGGTCAGAAACTCGCACACATGCACTGCACCTGTCCGCAACCACTCAAGCACTTGACCAAGGGGCTTTATCACATTGCACTTGTGCTCACACAACTCTCTCTCACAGTAAAAGGACTGAGCTCTCGGACTTAGGGACCCTGCGAGCGTCAAAGGCGTCGCCGACAAAGGCACTGGGGAAAACATCATTGTGGGGGGTGGGTGTGATGTTGCAAGCTTTAAATTAAATGGAACAAAGCAAATGCAAATATCACTTCACACAAGATTCCTCACAGGAGAGTTGAAAGCTTTGCTCTCGACGGTATGTGCTGAAGCGGTAAACATTTATATTTTACTTTCTTGTTCTTCTTTCGCAGGCATAGGTGGTTCTCTGGAGACTGCTAGAACTGCTCAACTGAATAACTCTTGCGATGAGAAACTCGCTCTTTATGCCGGAGTTCTCAGATGCTCTACTTTCAGTACAGCAAATCGTGGGGCAGACTGGTCACAATGGGACCACAGCAGTTACGACCCTTTTACCTCCTTGGAAACACAGCAAAGACTGCACACCAGGATAAAGGAAATGTGTATGTTGTGGACCCGTCTTCTGACAGGACGTACTGCTGTTGACAGGGCAGAGCTTGGAAGGGATCAGCCAGCTCCGCCTCAGGCGAGCTGCAACAGCAAACTGCTCCTTTGCAAACGGAACCACCAGCTTTAAGTCAAACCGACCCAGACCCTTACCAAGCCTCAGAACATTGAAGCGGTCTGAGCACTTTACAAGAAATTGGTCACCTGTCTTTATCTTCTTTGAAGCGCACTTGGTCAAATCTGAATAAGTTGGTCATTCATTTTTCCTCATTCATGACATTCCCTGCAGTACATGTGATGTTGGTAAATTGAAAGCTTCACCAATAGACGCCACTTCCAGTTCAAACGCCACACTACTTGGTTGTTTACAGACTGATGCTGTCCCACTGTCTGCACATGGACACCATGGTGAAAAAAATTGGCAACTGGTTGTGGAAGAGTCAGCTTGTTGGCTTGATTTTGAGTTCCTCAACCTTTGTCTGACGCGTCCACAAGATTTCAATCTACCATCGATTGGTTTGAACATTGCTCTTATCGATTCGCTGCAGGCAACTGGAGAGAAAGTCTCATTGTAGTACTGACAAAAAACTGAGTGTATATCCCTGACCGACCAGGACGCCTTCAGAAGCGCTCAAGGTACCCTTCACTGTCAAATTTTGTAGGCAAACAATCACTTGGGCTTTGTTGCAAAGCGATCAAAGATTCAGTCATCTTATTAACACACATGAGTGCTGTGCTCGCCATTCTCCTGTGCAGACGCTCGTGCTGGCATCCGCCCGACACTCACCTGTTGCAGAGCGATCAAAGATTCAGTGATGAATCTCTGACACGGCAACAGGAAAGAAACAAAGAAAGAAAATAACAACTGGTTCACTCTCCCATCTGGTTCAGGTAAGCCAACAGGCTTGAGTATCTCACGCCCTTTTGGTCGAGCCACTTACTCCCTGACCTGCTTTGACGTAATCAAGCTGATCTCTGAGAGTTGACCTGCCTTCCAATACTTTGCAAAAGGAGAACAAATGGGCGGCATGGCCTCTTTATGTGAGTGAGGCAGGGAGTGGTAGCAAGTTCTGCTGGCGAACTATTTCTGTTGAATACACTGTGAATTCCTCTGGCTCAAGTGCAGTGTACACTTTGAGCACTTAGTAGAGCTCACGAAATTTTTCCTAGTTTGCAAAATTGTGACCCTAAAACTGTTCTCTGATTGTTAATGGAAGGACTTGCGGCAATTGAAGGTTGCTTTTGTAGTTTACAAAGATTTGCATTCAATACCAGGTAGTCACGAAGACTTGAGGGTTCTCATGATATATTTGGGGGGTTTGTTGCTTCCCTTGTTGGCTGTGGTAATGCTAGAATGTCTGGAGAAGTTGAACGCTCTTGTTGAGGAATTCCTGTTCCTCAGAAGAACCAGATGTATCAGAGAGCCCATTGAATTCGTGCTAGGCTCTAGAACAATAGGAGGCCTAGTCTTTGCCCAAGTTTTGAATTCTCCATCCTTGAAGATTTCCCCCTGTCACAGCTGACAGAAGAACGTGCTTTCCATGCTGTTCCCTTCTCTCCCCCCCCGCCCCCCTTTTCCTCATTACTGGTGATGACAAGGGTTCCCTTAGTTCCGCGCTGTGAGGGGTACTCAGTCCTACCCTGTCCATCCCACTGTGCTACTAGCCCTCCTGTTGTGTTTGAGATTCAGTTCAATGCAAGATAAAACCCCTGGTTGCCCTGTCCTCTCGTTTATTCTGAGGTTGTGTGTGCCCTCAGGAGTGCCCTTCTGTTTCCTCTCACACTGGCCAGTGGCCATGCGAGAAATCAGTGCTCCTGTACTGATCTTTCAGAGGATTGCCCCTCTGAATGTTCATTCTTTGTGTTGGAGACCCCTGTTAGACAGATCAGTAGGGATACTTGGTGGACAAGGCAAGTAGGAAAGTACTAGGGTTGAAACACCCCCTAGACAACAGCCCAATAAAGTTAGTTTTAGCCTATTATTTGCTTTCCTTCACTCTAGGGCCCTGATCCCAGGGTCAAAGGAGTGAGTAGGAGTGAGAATAGTCTCACACTTCCTTTTTTGAGAAGTTTTGTCTTTCAGCATATGCTTTAGGATTGGTTTTCTTCAGGATCTTCCAGTAATCAGCTGTGAATTCTGTTCGTTTTCCAAGACTTCAGCGCAAGGGGTTCGTTAAATAACAGCCGTCCATGCTTTATCTTCAACTTGAAGTGTGAGACTATACTCACTCCTTTGACCCTGGGATCAGGGCCGTTGAGGGAATGAAAGCAAATATAGGCTAAAACTAACTTTATTGGGCTGTTGTCCAGGGTGTTTCAACACTACTACTAGCCTAGTCCACAAAGTGTCCCTACTGATCTGTCTAACAGGGGTCTCAAACACAAAGAATGAACATTCAGAGGGACATTCCTCTGAAGGATTGGTGCGGAAGCACTGATTTACTCGCATGGCTGCAGGCCAGTGTGAGGTCAGAGGAGGGTAAACAGAAGGGCACTCCTGAGGGTGCAACACAACCGCAGAATAAAAGTGAGAAGAGGGCAACAGGGGGTTTATCTTGCAAAGAACCTAATCTCAAACACAACAGGAGCAGTTAGTAGTGATGGGACAGACAGGACATGACCTAGTGCCCCTTGTTGTGGAAAGGTGCTGAGGAGCCGTTGTCGTCACCAGCAACAAGGGAGGGAGAGAGTGGAGTTGACTATGTAGGTGTCAGAAGGTCGCCAGCAGGAAACTTGCATGTGAAAACACCTGCAACTGAGCATGCGCTGCGCCTGGCTGCAACCTCTCAATCACTCGACCAACAGGCTTTATCACATCGCACTCGTACTCACAGGACTCTCTCACAGCAACAGGACCAAGGCAGGCACTTGTAGATCAAACTCTCAGGCGCTGAGGGCAGTGCGGAGTGCTGACTCCAGCACCCTTGCACGGGTGGGAGAAAGCGGGAGGCGATGAGTGGTGGCTGCTTGGCCACCACTATCGCCTCTGCCATCGTCGTTGTCACGGCGAGGTCCTCACTCTAACACAGAGCCAGCAGTGTCATGCCATCACAGGAGGGCCAGCGGCATTCCCCACCTGTGGCGCCTTATGAGGGGGGCCTCACTAAGTGATGACATACTCACCTGGGTGTGTACCTTCTTCCTCTACCCACTTGACAAGGACCAGATGGATTTGAAGGGACTCTGTATTGGTGCCAAAGGACAGAAATCAGATTGAAGGAAAAAGGAAGAGAGAAAATGGCCCAAAAGCAGAGAGAGAGAAATTGACAAGTCAACCCCCTGACTTGGATCACCCACCACAAATGCTCTAAGTCGCCCAACCTTTGCGTGTATGTACAAGTGCCAAAATAAATAATAAATTAGGCAGGTGTTATGAATCACCCTCTGGAAACCTCTGGAACCTTCTAGAACATTCCTTCATGGAACCTTGTGGAACCTTCTGGAACCTTCTTTGCTTTCCTGACTTGTCTTGTTGTCATTGGTATCATTGGTATCATTGTATTACTAATTGCTCTTTCTGGAACTTTCTTTGAGTCTTGACAAGGAACACTCTCAAGAGGTATAAAAGGGGGATGGGGGACCTGTCCCATCCCTCAAGTGAATTATTGTTTCCAATACAATCATCACTCCTCTCAGTTCCTTGTCTGCCTTGTCCTGTCCTGCCCTGTTCCTGACATCATAATTCACATCACCCTCTCCTACTACTCTCTGCCATCATGTCTGACCCAAACAACACCTTCCCTGATGCAACTGCCTTCCAAGCCTTGATGGACCAATTACAAGCCCTTTCAAGACAGACACACCAACTTCAAGAACAAGTCCTTCACCAGCAGCACCAGCTTCAACAACAACTTCACCAACAAGAACATCAAGCTCTTCCCCTGCCCCAAGCCAACCAAGCAAGAGAGCCCAAGGTTCCCAGCCCTGACAAGTTCACTGGGCTGGCCAAAGACCTTAGGAACTTTATGGCCACTGTGGAGAATGTCATCCTTCTCCAACCTTCAAGATTTCCCAGTGAGCAAGTCAAGGTTCTTTTCACAAGCACCCTCCTGTCTGGTCAAGCTCAATCATGGTACAGATCTCTCCCAAGCACACCCACCACCCTGCAAGAGCTCTGGGAGGGGCTGGAAGCTACCTTTGGTGACCCCTACGCATCTTGGACAGCAAGATCCAAGCTCAAGCATATCAAGCAAGGAAAGCAATCTTGTGTGGCCTACACCAACCAATTCAAGCAACTAGCCAGAGACTCTGGATACAATGATGCAGCTCTGATGGAGCTGTACCATGATGGTCTCCATGAGTCCATCCAAGACATGTTCTCCAAGTCTCTGCACATCCCTGAGACCTTGGAAGAGTACATTCTCCTTGCCATCAAGATTGACAACAGACTCTACTCCAAGAGGCTGAAGCAAAGACAAGTAGGAACTACATCAAGACCTACCCCAGCCCCTCAAGCTCTTACAGTTCCTGAACCCATGCAAGTGGATGCAGTTGAGATACTTCCTAAGGGTCCGCTGAGCCAAGAGGAGAAAACAAGGAGGGCCCAGCAGGGACTGTGTTTCTACTGTGGCTCCAAGGAGCATGCTGTCAAGGACTGCCCAAGGAAGAAGCACCCAAACTCCCAGGTCCAGGCTCACTGAGGGGCAATTCCCAGGACCCTCCTTCAAGCTGCCCCTGTTTCATCACCACCACCAGCACCACAAACACCTCAGATTCCAAGCCCCACCAACTCACCATGGATGTCAAGATTCAACTCTCACCCAAGCCAACCATCACAACCAAGGCCCTTATCGACTCTGGATCATCCTGCAACATCATTGATGCCACCCTTGCCAAGTCTTGTGCCATTCCCACCATCAAGAAATCCACACCCCTCAAGGTCCACTTTGCCAATCATGCTCTGTTCAAGGAAATCAGCCATGAAACCAAGCTAAACCTCCACATCCAAGACTTTCCACCATCCATGGTCAACCTGGAAGTATTGGATCTTGGCTCACCCACATTCTCTGTCATCCTGGGATTACCATGGCTGCAAGCCCAGAACCCTGACATTGATTGGGTCACTGGTCAAGTCCAACCTCCACCAATTGGAACAGTCACCCAAAACTCAAGTCAAGCCCCCAAGTCTCATGCTCTCAAGCCCTTGATTCAAGATTCACAGCCAGCCAAGACTCAAGTTCCACAGTTCACAGTTCACAGTCAAGATTCAAGTAGAGCTCATAGAGCTCACAGTCATGGCCAAGACTCTAGTTCACAGAACCCACAGTCAAAGATTCAAGTACCACAGTTCACAGTCCACATTCAAGATTCAAGTTCCACAGCTCACAGTCTTTGCCAAGAACAGAACTCTCAGTCAAAGATTCAAGAATCACAGTTCCCAGTCAAGAATTCATGCCCCACTGCTGAAGAGCACAGGAACTTGGACCCATCAGATCTTTTGCTGGCATCCAAGCTACCAAAAGAATATCTCCCGTATGCTCATGTGTTTTCCAAAACCAAGGCAGACCCGTTACCAGCTCAGAGGCCTCATGACTGTGAAATCCCACTCAAGGATGAAACTTGCAGCCCACCTTTCAAGCCACTGTACCACCTCTCTCCACCAGAAGCCAAGGCCCTCCAAGAATACATTGAAGAAATGCTGAACAAGGGATTCATCCAACCTTCCAAGTCACCAGCTGGAGCTCCCATCTTTTTTGTCAAGAAGAAGGATGGGGGACTGAGACCCTGTGTGGACTACAGAGATCTCAATGAGATGACAGTCAAGAACCGCTATCCACTGCCTCTCATCTCTGAATTACTGGACAAACTGAGCCATGCAAGGATATTTTCCAAGATTGACCTCAGAGGTGCCTACAATTTGGTCAGAATTAAGCCCCAGGATCAATGGAAGACTGCCTTCAGGTGCAAATATGGTCACTTTGAGTACTTGGTCATGCCCTTTGGACTTACCAATGCTCCAGCTATTTTCCAAGGCATGATGAATGACATCTTCAGGGATAT
This sequence comes from Zopfochytrium polystomum, assembly GCA_025765615.1. Lineage (NCBI taxonomy): Eukaryota > Fungi > Chytridiomycota > Chytridiomycetes > Chytridiales > Chytridiaceae > Zopfochytrium > Zopfochytrium polystomum. Next base: position 49,031 of record JAIVFJ010000074.1, read on the forward strand.
TCTGGACCTTTTTGTCATTGTCTACCTGGATGATATCCTGGTATTTTCGTCTGACACTGCAAGCCATATGGGACATGTCAAGACTGTCTTGGAGAGACTCTGACAGCATCACCTCTATGCAAAGCTGGAGAAGTGCGAATTCCACAAGACCTCCATTGAGTATTTGGGGTTCATTGTGTCTGACAAAGGGATCTCCATGGCACCAGACAAGATCCAAACTATTCTTGAATGGAAGGCTCCAAATTCCATCAAGGATGTTCAAAGCTTCCTTGGGTTTTGCAACTTCTACAGAACCTTCATTGCCAACTATTCTGCCATAGCCAAGCCTCTCACTGATCTCACCAAGAAGACCACCAAGTTTGAATGGACCCCAGCAGCAGAGCAAGCCTGGCTAGCTCTAAAGACAGCAACCACAAGTGCACCACTCCTTAAGCATGTGGATCCCTTGCTTCCCTTCACCTTGGAAACTGATGCCTCAGACTATGCCCTCGGTGCTGTTCTGTCCCAGCCAAGCTCTCAGGACCCCTCTGCTCCTCTGCATCCAGTGGCATATTACTCCAGGAAGCTGAACAGTGCTGAGTGTAACTACACAGTCCATGACAAGGAGTTGCTTGCAATTGTGGAAGCATTCAAATTCTGGAGACACTACTTGGCTGGTTCTAAAGGCATCTCTGTCTATTCTGATCACAAGAACCTCACCTTCTTCAGGGCAAGGAGGTTGCTCAAGCAGAGGCATGCCAGGTGGGCTGAACTGCTCTCTGAGTATGACTTTAAGCTGTGCTATTCTCCTGGCCACCTTAACATTGTGGCTGATGCCCTGTCAAGAAGAACAGACCTTGCACCTGAAGGGGGAGATGGTTTCACCCCACCATCCAAGACACACCTTTCATTGCTTCCTGACAGTGTGTGAGCCAATGCTATTTCCAAGGACCCCAAGCCTCACAAGATTCAAATCAGCCAAGAAGAGGAAAAACTTGAGATACTCAAGACAAGGCATGATGCAGCAACAGCTGGACACCCAGGAGAGCACAAGACATATGAGCTTGTTTCCAGAGACTTCTACTGGCCAGGCATGAGGAAGTACATCAAGAACTATGTCAGCAGCTGTGAAACCTGTCAAAGAAACAAATCCAGCAGACACAAGCCCTATGGACTTCTGGAGCCCCTCCCAATTGCCATCAGCCCTTGGTCATCAATATCCATGGACTTCATTGTGAAACTGCCCCCATCCCATGGATTTGACTCTATCCTTGTTGTCATCTGCAGAAGGACAAAGTTGGCCCATTTTATCCCCTGCACTGAGAATATAGATGCACAAGGAACAGCAGACCTGTTTTTGCAGCACATATTCAGGCTCCATGGGCTGCCTCAGTCAATCATCAGTGACAGAGGACCTCAGTTCAGATCTCAATTTTGGAAAGCACTCACAGCAGCCCTTGGAATCAAGTCTCAACTGTCAACTGCTTGTCACCCTCAGACTGATGGACAAACAGAAAGAACAAACCAGACTCTGGAGCAGTATTTGAGGTGCTATGTCAGCTATCAACAGGATGATTGGCCCACCCTCCTTCCACTGGCAGAATTTGCTCTCAACAATTCTCTCCACTCAAGCACCCAGCTATCTCCTTTCTTTGCAACCTATGGCTTCAATCCAAGAGGAGATCTTCTGGGACAAGAGACCCTATCCAATGTCCAAGCTCCTGCTGCGGCTTCACACTTACATAAGCTCAAGATCATCAACTCCTTCCTGGACTCCACCCTGAAGCAAGCCCAAGAAGATGCCTCAAGATTTGCCAACACTCACAGAATGGACCATGACCTTGCTGTGGGTCAGCAAGTTTGGCTTCTGAGGAAGAACTTGCAGACCAAAAGACCAAGTCCCAAGCTAGACAACCTCAAGTTGGGACCTTTCAAGATCTTGGAGCAAATCAATCCAGTCACCTTCAAGCTGGATCTCCCTGCATCCATGAAGATCCACCCAGTTTTCCATGTCAGCCTTTTGGAGAAGTTTGTGGCCAATTCCATTCCAGGCAGAGTTGTTCCTCCTCCTCCTCCAGTTGAGGTAGAAGGTGAAGAGGAATTTGAGGTTGAACAAATCTTGGATGCCAAGTGGTTTGGAAGAACACTCAAGTTCCTTGTTAAGTGGAAAGGTTACTCAGATGCTGACAACACCTGGGAACCTGAGTCAAACCTCACTCACTGCCAAGACCTTCTGCTCAAGTTCAAGACCAGGTACCCCACCAAGTTGCAGAAGAGGCCTAAAAGGGGGAGATGATGTTATGAATCACCCTCTGGAAACCTCTGGAACCTTCTAGAACATTCCTTCATGGAACCTTGTGGAACCTTCTGGAACCTTCTTTGCTTTCCTGACTTGTCTTGTTGTCATTGGTATCATTGGTATCATTGTATTACTAATTGCTCTTTCTGGAACTTTCTTTGAGTCTTGACAAGGAAGACTCTCAAAGGGTATAAAAGGGGGATGGGGGGACCTGTCCCATCCCTCAAGTGAATTATTGTTTCCAATACAATCATCACTCCTCTCAGTTCCTTGTCTGCCTTGTCCTGTCCTGCCCTGTTCCTGACAGCAGGCGTGGGGTTCAGCCTGTCAGGCACCCCACCCCAAGGCAGTTGGGCAGTCTCCATTAGGTACCGAAAAAGAAAATATGTTGGGAAAACCCTGGCACACTGTAAAGACAAAAGTAATAAAAGCGGTCCCAATAATAAAGGCAGGTTAGCTGCAAATACACTTTGATAACGCCTTGGAAACTAAAGAACCAGGAATAATAATAGGGTCCCAATCCTTGCAGTTTTTATGACAGGTACACTTTTTTTTGCAAATAATTCCCTAGACTTTATCATTGAGACTTCAGTGTAGTCTCACAGGAGTAGGTGCGTCAGATTCTAGGTCTTTCAATTTCTGTTTCAATTTCTTTTGGTTTTCTTGCAGCATTCTGTTGTGCGATTAGGTGAGCTAGGGTGAGTCAATCAAAGGTTCATACAACATAATGTGCTGTATAATTTTTAGGTAATGCGTCAGCTTCATCTTCTTCATCAAGGTAAACCTCAGTTAATTCATCAAGTTCGACATCCATGGGTTGGGAAAGGACTATGATCATGGGAGGGGAATTTCCATCCCACAGATTTTGACCATCAGGTGAGATGGAAATGTCAGGATTAATCAAACCTGACCGGTTGGGGCCAGTTATTCATGCCAGAACCGCAGGTTTCACACAGAATCAATAGTACAGTGTCCTTGGGGATGGTAGGGTTCAATGTCATCATCCTCGGGGTAGAGGGTATCTTCAAGGGCATAGACATATTGTAGCTCCCAAGAGAAGGGGTAGAATTGAGAAACACAGCAGTACAGAATTCCTTAAGAAGTTGTTACTTTAAACAGAAGTTCCACCTTCGTCTTGGACTTGTCTGTGGTGTTTGGGTAAAAACAATGTACAAGATGTCGAGATTATGCATTTCAACCAAGTCTCTCAGAGTGTTCTCAGCAGATGGCTCAGTGGGATAAGGATAAGGTCTTAACTTCTTTGGGATTTGAACAAGGAGGGTAAATCGCAAATCGTGGGTGGTGAGATAAGCGATTCAAAGGTTTGAGGAGCCTGGGACTCCAGGTAAGGATTCTTCAAAGTTATCTTTGGCTTTCCTTTGGGTTCAACCTGAGTGATAAACGCAACAGTATCAGTGTCAGAGTCGTTATCAAGGTCACTAGGCTGCTGGATAGTGAAAACGTTAGAGACAGTCTTTGGATTAGGGAAAGTATCGTTGTCACTTGCGGTGACTCCGAAGAAAAGGTCTGGGAGCAGTTGACATTCTCTTCCGTGCAATAGGAAAAACGGGGTATCCCCTGGGATGTGTTCTATACGCAAACAATACGTCGATCTTAGGCTATCTTCGTGAGTGTACTCGTTAACTAGGCATAGATTACAGTTTTAAGTGTTTTACCTTTTGGCTGTACCGTTAGCTCTTGGCCGGTATGGCGAAGTAAAGGTCTGTTTCATTCCTAGAATGCATCTGATAGCGTCAAGAATGGTGGACTGGAGAGGTTGTCTGTTATCAGAGTGCATAAATTCCTTTGTCGGTGTGTGCAAAGGCTCCAAGGAGTTTTGCTCAACGAGTACATTGCGGGGAAAAGTCCTTCATCTCCGGCATCCGAAAGGGGGCACAGCAATCTCAAAATCACCCTCGAACACCTGTTTCGAAATCGCACCTGTTACCAGGTCTCGCGCAAATCCAGCACCGCCAGTGTGGTACATTGACGATTCGGGCTGCCTGATCCAGTACCGAGGGGCAGGAAAGTTAATAATTTCTCGTACGACCTCCACAGGTTTCGGTCCTTTCCGGGCAACAACATCCGCAATTGCGTCGGAAACTGCGCAGGTGAAGGTGGCGGAGGCGTACGAGGAGAGTGACGGTGTTATTGAAGAGCGTCGACAGCTTGGACTAGAAAGTGCCGTGGAGCAAGGTCTGAGAATTTTGGTCCGGCTTGCGTCGTCTTGACCGCGGCCTCTTGTTTCCCTCAGTCGCTTCTGAAGCTTTAATCGAACCTTTGACGTTCACGCCGAAACTGGGTCCAGCCGAGTAGAGGAGGTTGGAGATGAAGGCGATAAGAAGTGCAACCAGTTGCGCCTTCAGTCCGTTTGCGCAAGGACCTCACACAGATTCAACAAGGACATTACCTTGTTTGTCGGGCAGTTGAGGCGGACGAACCCACCACTTTATTTTACATCAAGCAGTTTTACAGGGTCCGCTCCAACGCCGCCTCCAATCGCTCACAACGTTTCCACCTCGCCGCCGCTCTCGCCCGCCGCCGGCGCCGCCAAAATCTGCGCGCGCAGACTCGCCAAAAGCAGCATGAGCGCGCCCGTTCCGGACCACACTTTTGCCATCCCCGCCATCGCTCTCAAAAACACGCTGCACGCCCTCGCCATTCGATCCGCGACCGGCGGCGCTGGCGGTGCCGGCGGCGACATCGCGGCAGGCGCAGCGGCACCTACGGCAGCGGCGGCGGCGGACCGCTCTAGGAGCGACGCAACCAGACCGGCGTGCAGCACGAACCAGCCGAGGATGCCGAGGGAACGTGATCTTGCGGTCGTAGAACGCGCCCCGCGTGTCCTGCGGCCGGATCGCGCCTTCCAGCGTGTCGAGGAGGAACGCAGCCATCCGCTGCACGTGGTCCGCGCAGACGGCGGCGTGTGCCGAAGCGGCCCAGGCTCGGAGGAGCGGTGCGCCAAGCTCGCTGTCGAGCGAAATGGTGGCGGGGGATTCCCCTGCTGCTGCTGCTACTGCTGCGGCAGCGGCGGCGACAAGGCGGTCGATGACGCTGCGCGGAGAGAGTGGAGGAGGAGGCAGCTCGAGTGGTAAAAGAGCACAATAAAGTCGGCCGCTTCGTACGCGCCGCCGCATGCCACCGAACCGTCGCCCACCGCATGAAACGTGTCCTGGCTACGCTTCCAGAGATCGAGCATCGCGCGCGACTTTAACAATAACGGGTGGTCGATGGGCGGGACAAGTGCGAGAAGAGAGTCTCCTTTCGCGACCTTGGGCTCCCAGGCTCGATTGGCGTTCTGATTTGATATGCGCAGGAGATAGAGTATCCCGATGGTGCGAGACCAGAAGGGAAGCAATACAAGAGGGAGGTTGGAAGTGTAAAGAACATCTGATTCGTCAAAGGCGCTGACTACTTCCCTCCATAGCGGCGCAGGATCTTCTGCGGTCGGCAAGTCTCGCTGCCAAGTCGTTTCACTGGCTGCAAGAGGAAGGTCCATACACTCTTCAATTTGGACGAATGGCGGAGAATTTGATGCGGTCGACATGAGGACATCAATTAGAAAGAGGAGCCACCTGCCGGTCGACTTTGTCGTAAATAAACCGACACGGAGCGGGGACTAAAATGCAAAACGAGGTAGGTTCACCATAGGCGTATCCGTGATTGCCGCGCAATCCAATTGTTAACGGGAAGGCCCTGGTTCAACTTAATTTGTCGTGCGCACGCGATGCCCATAGCAAGCCACCGTTGCCCCATGGCTTGCATAGCGGGCCCGACCGTCCAACAGACAGTAGAAGATCAGGTAAGCCAGGGCTTGGAGGGGTTGAAGCGCGTGCTCGTTGGCGGCAAAGTGTGGCGCGTCGAGCGCCAGCCCGCATTCGTGTGTTGGCAAACCATCGATTCCGCTGATGACGGGGACCACCAACCGCTTTGCGCGTTCAAACAAGACGAAACCGTCCTGCGGCATGAACGAGAAGCGGCTGGCCACGGCCTCCAAGGCCAGCTTGACGAGCGGCGAGTACGACGCCAGCGAGGCGCGGTGGAGAATCGGGAGTGCCGTTTGCGGTTCCTGGAGCGAAGAGAGCAAGAGGAGGTGTTGCACGTCGGTGGAGGGCAGCGCTGGCATGTCGTCGAACGGTGGTGAACAGACGCGGCACGCGTACGGTTGGAGGCGCGGACGCTGAAGCCGGGGAGAGCGGCCACACGGAGAGGGAGGACGATGAGGAGGAAACAGCGGCCCCTGGTGATCTCGGGTCGAGGGCGAACACTCCCGTCTGTCCGATGGCGGAGGGCTTGCCCGCTGCGGGCGGGTACCGGCAGGCGCCCCTCGGTGAGAAAACGCAGCGTTGGGTGCGATCGGTGCAGTGGCCGCACGTCTCGCTGCCGGCGGGGACCACGCACCGCAGCTTTCTTCGTATGCAAAAGTCACACGCTTTGGAGCCGCGGGTTCCGTTTCCTTTTTTCTCGGGGCTGCTCCTCGAAGTGGCCCAGTGGAGTCGAATATCGTCCGGTTGGTTGCGGAGTCAGCAGCCCGGTCGTTCCAGGGGGGCGTTGCGAGTTGCAGAAGAGGAGGCTGCGGAGTCCCGAAAAGTTGCATGTGGATGGACTCAGGTGTAATTGGTGGTGTTTGGGCGACGAGATGCCACAGACTGTGGAGGTCTGCTCCAACTGCGAGCGAAGCAGAGAGCGAGAACGGAGACGGAGGCGGCAGAAGTGAATGGACATGACTATGGTGGGGAGGAGGAGGAAGAGGAGGATAAGGAGATGCGCTTTCGAAGCCGATTCCACCGCTGCGCGAGTCAGTGTCATCGTCGCCGCCGTCGTCGTCATCGTCGTTGTCGGCGTCTTTCTGGTGGAAGTCACCGCTGGCGGTGACGGTGGATCCGAGTAGGATTGACAGGAGGTCTCCGTCAACCCTGCCCTCCGCCATCAAGTTGGTTAATTTTTCATTGAGTCCAGGACTCGGACCGAACCTCCGCGCGGCAACAGCCGAAAAGGATAAAGGTAATATAACGAGGCACAGCAGTTCACTCACACACCATGTTGAAACACCATGTTGAAATGAAGTATACAGAAACTATGTAATAAGTATAGAAGGTATTGTGCAGTCTGATTGGGTTTAGTCGCTTGAGTAGTCAACATCTGACTCGTCTTCCATGCTGCCGAATTCAATCTTGTGGTGAAGTCTTAAAAAAAAAAGCCAACAACCGGCTGAAGAACTTACTTTGTAGCGCAGCAGGCCGCCGATTCCACCGAAACCTTTTGCAAACTGAGAACCCTCCCGTGACCGATCTGTCACCAGTTCTAGACTCGCACCGCAATCTTTTGAGTGTTCGGTAAGCTGCAAGTGCTTGTTAGCGTGTATTCGCACATTGCCTTCTTTTTGCTTTCGCCCCTGCCCCCCCACGCCATAACAAAGGTTCACCTACCCACTCCACAAGAGAGACCCTCTCAGCAACCTCCGCCTCTTCGCCCGTGCTTTCGAAAATGAGGTCCCGTTTTCTGACGTCGGCCGCGAAATATTTCACTTCTTCCACGCCATCGCTTCGGCGCCGGAAGACGTAGCGTTCCACGTCGAGTCCCTCCCAAACGATCAAAGTCTCAACGCCGCCCAGTTGTAGAGCATGCATAGTGTCCTCAACGCCAAAGCAGTATTTTCCTGATTTTTTCGCAATGAGGCGGGAGGAGGAGGGAAAAATAGAACAACATTGGTCCAAAGCAGGCAAAGAAGGGGAAGAAAAGAAGGAAAGGATAAAAAAAAAAAAAAAAAACAAAAAAAAAACAAAAAAATTCACTCACCCGAGTCCTGCGCGACCTCGTCAAAGTACCGCGTAATCAGCTTCTTCTCCTGCACGAATTTCACGTTCTCGAGCACATCCTGACACAGCTCGATGGCCTGGTTGAACCCGTTCTCACCGCCGTACGCCACGTCGACGAGCTTGATGACCTTTGCCCTCAGGCGCGGGTCGAGCAAGTCGGACTGGGCCAGCTCGGCCTTGAACGCGGCGTACCCGGCCAGCACCAGTCCGGACACAATGACCCTGTCGTTGGCGATAAAGTGGTGGGTGGCGAGCTCGGCGACCTTGCGGACGTAGTTGTGGCGCCTTTCGTCGCGCAGCCGCTCGAACCGCTGCGCGGACTGGCCGCCCCGCCGGTGCTTCTTGGGCAGGTCTACAGACAGCTTTTGCAGCACCTTGCGCGAGTCGCCCGCGAGCGTGCCAAAGAGCGCGCCGTGGCCGTCCACGACGATGAAGCCGACCTCGGTGTCGGTCGTGAGGAGCGCCTTGAGCGCGTCCGTGTGGAAGCGGCTGTCGCAGAGATAGAGATAGTTTTTGAGTGGCTTGAACGGCTCGATGGAGATGGTCAGCTGCTTGGATTTGCCTTCGGCCAGTTCCACGGTCCCGCTGGTAGTGAACAGAGAGGAAATTTGTTTTAAAGATGAGGCTTTTTTTTTTCTTCTCATTTTCACCGGGCGTCATCCCGCACCTGAAGATGGCCAGGCCGTTTGGCGGCAGCTTTGGGTACAACTTCAAGCGTTTGCTGCGTGCTTGTGAGTGCCGACAAGACCGACAGGCGGTTCACGCGGGACTTTATGTTTGCAGCCTTCCCGTACTCTTCCACCAGCATGTGGTTCACCGCATCAATCCTGCCGTCGGCCTAAGAAGGAGAAGGAGAAAGGGGAGGGAGTCGGAGAAGGTTGTTGTGCGCGGGGCGGGGAGGGGGGCCGTTTGTCGGTGCCCGTGTGCATTAATACAATACACTAATACATTGATAACAGAATAAAACCAATAATAATAGTAAAAAAAAGAAGGTACCGACAGGCAGCACGAGTGAAATCATGGAAGTTCCGCCTCCGCGTGCTTCGTCGAGCTGCGCAACGAGTCTCTTGACTTTCCACGCAGCCACCGCCACGGCGTCATCGTTGCTGTTGCTGTTGTTGCTGTTGTTGCTGCTGTTGGCGGCACCAGCCGCAGTGGTGGACGAGGCGGCGAAGGCGGACGCCATGTTGATTGTCTAACGTATCGTGGCCCACCGTTGGGCCTGTCTTTGTATTTATCGAAGAAACGAAAAACACTGGAAACTGTTCCTCCGCATAGCTCAGTGACTGTGCCAGCATGCCACCCAACACACACACACACACACACACACACACACACATCCAGTCGATCCACCTTCGGCAACTTTGCGCGGCTCCCCCGGGCCACCTCCCCATTTGTAAGAAAACGAAAAATACGCGGCCAAGGCTTGGCCCACCCTCCGGAATCTTCACTATCAATGTGCCAGCTTGAGACAGAGACACCCATATTTAGTCAAGGGGAGGAGGAAGGATCAACTGCACACAGCGGGCCGGGGGGAATGGGAAAAGAAGGGGTGGGCTGCGGTTGGGACACACAAGACAGACGACCAAATGACGAGAGGAACAAAAAAGAAGAAGAAACGCACAAACACTTGCAAATAATTACAGAACTGGGGAGGGGGGGTCCGCGCGGACGCGGAGGGAAGAAGTGAACTCAGCAAATGAACAGTCATGGAGTGGGCGTTGCGGATTGGGGAGAGGCGGAGACATGAATGACAGAACAAACAGATGCCAACAAGGGAGATGGAGAACCTCAAGTAGATAAGAGGGGGGGGGGAAGGAAGCAGCGTGATTGAACAGATGTATTAACGCCGAGACATCGTAAATCCATAAACACCAGGGGTACTGATTTACTGTCTCTTATAAAACCATATAAACATCTGCCGGAAGTCCAGCTCCGGGTGCTCAACCTTTGAATGATACTTCAGCCCGTTCAATTCTGATAGCGTTTGCCGCACTGGCGAACGCGACAAGCGTAAGGGCGATGCACAACTTTGAGGGGCTCGGCATCCCCGTCCTCAACCAACGTTGCCGTTGTATTAGGCACATGACCGCCGTTCGTCACGGTCGCACTGGTGACAAACCCGGCAGACGACGGCGTCGGCAAATCTTGCAAATGCTGCGACACGTGGTAGGGAGACGGTGTGGCAGGCGACACAGCTGAAGACGGCGAAAAATGCGTGGAGGGTGACCGATGATAGGACAAAAATGCAGTGGAAAGTGCAGGGGGCGGAGCAGGACGAAGCGATGCAGAAACACTGAAGCTTTCGGCAGCCGCTAGTTCATGTCGGTAGCTACCAGGAGAGGGCTCTCGGATGAGATCCGAGACTGCAAATGACACCCGCGTCCTATTTGAGTGGGCAGTCGTACTTTCCAAGTGGTTCAATGAAGACCGGAGTTTGAACTGATGGCGCGAGAGACAGGGCGCTCTGGTCCGATTTCGCAAGCGCCTCGGTCCAAATGATACTTGAGACCATTTGCGTTCTTATATACCTATAACGCAACGAACGGTAAGAACTCGTATGTGCGAAAGAGAATGCCCCATACCTTTGTACAAAGTTTCCGAGGGCACTTGTAAATCTTGGCCATTCGGCCACCTTCTCCTTTCAGGTTTTCCTCGTCGTTCAAGCCAACAGCAGCATAAGCACTCATCCGTCGGCCTGCACCTATCACTCTTATGCGATTGCTGGGAGGTGAATCAATCGGATTGTGACGATGCCCAGGAGCAATGATGGACGTAGAGCTCCTCCGCCTACTCATATTTGAGCTGGAATTACGAGATGCCGATGCTGAAATATAACCATCAATGTACTCGTGGTCAACGGCCGCCTGCAACGGAGCTCCAGAGCGACTGAAATGATGAGGCTGAGAATGCTGGTGGTAAGGCTGCATGCCCATCGATGGAGGAGAAAGGAGGACTGGCGGGGTGGGCACCGAATGAAAATGGGAAACGGAGGATACAGAAGACTTCTGAAGAACCGAGGTTGTAAGTGGGCGCTAATCGCGCAGATTCAGCATACGAGCGGCTGCTCAAGGCACTGGGGCTGAGGAGGAAGAAAGGGATATTGGGGAGTGCTGCGATCCGAGTGGCCCGCAGACTGGACGAGCGGGGTGCGAAGGCCACCATGACCGCAGGAATGGACAGAGGCAGAATCGCCGAGGGGGGGCGGCTGCAGTACTGATACGTAAACGGGACGGTCTGGACCTTGCCCTGAAGCGTCGGAAACGGCCGCTTGTGGTTAAAGCATCGAACTCCTGCGAGAAACCGACGTAGGCGTCATGTAACCTTCTCGCCACGAGGCAGCGCCAGGAGACAGGATGTTTTCTTGCGAATACCCGCCGAGGATCCGGTTCCAGAGAGTGGGCAACAACGAGGGAAGGCGGTTTGAACCAATGGTGAGTCAAATACAGACTTGTACTGGGTAGGAGGGCACTGCAATGGATCCAAGGAAGGCTTTGGCTTATCCGTCGACACCGGATAGTCTTGCACCGCAGAAGTCTCGCGTGTCTCCCTCACAACGCTCTGACGACGGGATGCAGCCGAGCCTTCACCGAACTCGGGATAATCCGCTTTGTCTACCCAAGATCCATCACCGTTTTCTTCCACTCTTGATTGACTGGGCGATCCAGGAATACCTGTGTCCGCTGCGAGGGTGGCCACTGTGGTTGACGATGAAGACGACGAACGCCTAATGGACTTGCCCGCATCCCCACCAGTCGAAGTGTTGTCCAAATTCACCGAAGCTGCATCAACGACTGACGACAACGGATCGGTCGCGACCGACGGTGGTTGTCGACGGTTCAGCGGATTCCAAAGACACCTGTTCCGAGGCAGGCGAAGGTGATGACGATGGAGTGGCATCTGAGATGGTCGAATTACAGAAAACGGCAGCAGATGCAGGAGATGCAACACGTAACGAGACAGGCGATGAGGGCGAGGCGACAGCAGATGCGGAGTGCGGTTGGGGAGCCGGTCATCCTCGCGACAGCGATGTAAGACACGAAGTGACGAAATACGACCTAGAATTTGCACGAGGGGGGAGATAGCGTGATGTTGCGTTGCGCCCACCTACTGCCGAAGCAAGGAGATATGGAGGAGGGCCAAGGAAAGGGTAAACGGTCGAGTGGACAGCTCAGGTGGCCGAAAAGCGCCCCAGCCCGCGACGGCGAAAGGACAGGGGTGAAGCCGAGCAACGGCGTCACGTCCGTGACTCAGGCAGAGAGGGTAGTGTGGATGGAGAGAGAGCTGAGGAGGTGAGGGTGGGGTTTGCAACCGTGTGAGAAAGAAGAAAGAACGGTGGGGGGAAATGAGGGATGAGGGGATGAATGACAAAAGGGAGAGAGAGAGAGAGAGAGAGAGAGAGAGAGAGAGAGAGAGAGAGAGAGGGGAGAGAGAGTGGCCGGCGGGAAGGGCGAGAGAGGGCGAGACAGACCCTGCGCGAACAAAACGACAAACGGAGACAAGAGGACACGAAGTGGACAAAACCGATTCTTTGGCAAATTTTTTTTCCTGCGGTGAAAAGCGGAGGGCTGAAAAATGTTGGAGCCAAAATGGGAAAATGAAAAAAAAAAAAAAAATTAGACAGGGCATTCGAAGAAAAGGGGGAAATCAAGATTAAAAAAAAATACTGCACAAGGAAAAGTGTTCCCGCCCGTCGAAACAGCAAAATGGCAGCAAACAATTCCGAATTTTTCTTCATTCTCCTTTTTGCATTTTTTTTTTTTTTTCCTTTTCTCAGATTCCCGTTGTCCCCGAAAACCAAAGGGCCAAGAAGAAAGGTTTGCTTCCTCGCTCTGTCTCTCGGTCTCGCTCTCTCTCAGAGCTCCTTGTCGCTCTCTCGCTCAGTCTCTCTGTGCTTCTCGCTTTTGGAAATATTTCCTCTCGCGGATGGAAAACTTTTTTTGTTTTTTTTTTTCTTGACCCTGAAACAAAATTAACAGTAAAATGCTCGTCGTCATCGGGAGCGAATCAATTCTCAGTCCGTGTCCAGCAGCCATAATTTTGCAACGAAGAACAAAGTACCAAGCGGTCTGTCTTGCCTTTCTTAAGAAAATTTTTCTTTCTTGCTGTGCGTGTTTTTTTTTTTTTCTCTCTTTTTTTTTCTGGGACAAAAAACGGGAGACGGGCGCGGCCGCTCCGGAAGTGGGCCCTACCTCATTGAACCAATCAGCTGTCGCGGCTGAATCAGCGGGAAAAGCCAAGGTCCCGCCGCGCTTGTGTGTGTGTGTGTGTGTGCCTTTTTCGCCATGAACCATATAATACAACACGCCATTTCCTTGGCCGTCGAAGTCAATTTGCCCGTTCTTCCCTTTGAAAGCCAAAATCCAATCTTTCGCTGCTCATAGTCAACGATCGTGCGCTGTGAAGCTTAAAGAACGTGTTTCCACAACGACGCCCTCTGGTCAAATTTACAAAACTTTAACAGGGGGAAACCAATTCAAAGAAACGAGGGAAGAGATGCCACACTGCAACGTTTGCAAGCGTCGTTCATGCCCAAGCCCCCTTAACCTTCCCCTCCCCTTCCCACCCACCTACCCACCAACCCCTCTCCCTAACCCTCACTTATCTCTCTTGTGATCTGCCTGAAAAAATTGATTCAAAAGTCCGGTTTTCAAGCAATTGGGAGCGTTTGACAACAACAGTAAAATTTGTACCTGCACGATCTGAGGGAATCAGATGTTACTCTGGCAAAGAGTCAGCTCGTTCTTTCTGCATCCAGTCTAATAAAGAGTCTGTTAGGTGGAACTGACTGGTCAGCAGCAAGAGGCACAAGACAGACCTGAACTTGTTGTGACTGTCAGTTATTGTTCTCACAGTGCCCATAGGAGAGCAAGCCACTGCCAATGCAGACCTGGGCGCTGGCTTGTGCTGTTGACAAATACTCTGAGTATTAAGTGGAATGGAAACCTGGTGTAAGCAGTTTTCTTCCTCCTCTGCTCAAACAGATAATATAGGAGAGGTTTTTACCCTGTGCCAGTCACACTTGCCCAGGCAACTATTACAGCGTGCATATCATCATTATGTATCAATTATTCATAACAGAGTTTTTCTCTTTCTCTCCAAGTTGGGGAGAAGGACCACCCACAAACACACATCTCCACTTCATTCACTCCTTCCACTCACTCCCTCAGAGTAGACTGTTTACAGAGTCAGACCATAATCTGGACAGATAAAGAACTACGTGGGAAAAGAGGGCAAAATACAATTTGAACTGGATGTTAAGTCTTCTCAAAGGACTGCAGTAAAGAGAATGGATGACAGTACTGGCAAGTATTCCACCTTCAGTGGAGAAGAAGACTTGAATTTTTTTTCCTTTTTTGTTGGTGGAAGCAAACTTCAGATCCTGGTTGAAGAAAGCAAATTCTCAAAGGATTTCTCAATTCCTCACAAGCTTACACTTTCAGTGAAGGTTCACCAAATGCAACCCACAAAAAGATTTGCAAGGAAACCTGCGCTCTCCCAGTTCCAAAAAACCTCCACAGGGAAAGCCGCACTACCACCACCAATTAAGGGTCGGCGGATTTTACCGGTATCTGAACCCAAACCGGGAAATTTCCGGTTAGGGTTAACGCCAATCTCACTAACCGGACTTCGGTTAGCATACAGTTAGGATGCGGTTTGACAATTTTAACACAAAAAAAGTCCAGATTTCCGATTTAAAACCGGAAATCTGGACTTAACCTCGTTAATTAACCAAAATTTCCGGCTGCCGTTCGGTTTCGGTTAAGGGATTTAACCAGCGGATCCGTTAAGGTTAAGCGTTGGTTCTATCTGAACCGCCGACCCTTACCACCAATTGCCAAAAACCATATGTTCTGCCAGCAATGCAAATGTCGGCTGTTTACACATTGAAAACTCTCTGTAAAGCACAGTCCACTCTGAGTGAGGGAGTGGAAGTGTTGATCGATCCTCACGAAAACGATAAAGCGAGTGAGGATGTTTTTCCCTTATGCTTTGCCGCAGGCAAATTGTCTGGCGAACTTTGTCAACACCAACCTTGAATGACAAGGTTGTTTTGTTCTTTTTTTCTTTCGTGGTGACTTGTCAGACGGTCGATCACGCCAAAGAAATGGTATGGTGGTTGCTTCCTCCGACGAAGGAGTAACCTATCGATCTTTCAACACTAATTCCCCGGCAATCCTTCCCAGTCGACGCTCTTTGTTCTTTTCGAAACCTCGTCCGGATATGCCCTATTTGAGCAGATTCAGTCGGAGGAGATCGCGCAAGGAATAGCCGGCGTGCAAGCGGCTGCACAGGACCTCGCCAAGTTTGGCCGGTACGTGAAACTGAAAAGCTTCGCTCCGTTCAAGAGCGCCGTTCATGCCTTAGAGAATATGATGGACGTCACTGAAGGTAACCGTTCTTGGTTAACTGTCCTCGACCTCTTTTGCAGTGTTACATTTTTGACGCAGCTCTCCCTGTTACTTTATTCGGGCAGGCGTCGTAAAACGATCACCTTAAAGCATTTCTGGAGGTGAACCTGTCGACGTTGGGACCGAAAGCAAGATCCAGCTGGGAGTGGCGGAGAAGACGTTGGCAGGGCATATCAAGTCGCTTCTGGGCTACAATTGTGTCAGTGACGAGACCGTCCAGGAGATAACCCGCGGTCTGCGTCTCCATGGTGACAAGCTTTTGAAACAACTTAGAGACGGTGACTTCTATCGCGCCCAGCTTGGTCTTGGCCACTCGTACTCTCGCGCGAAAGTCAAATTCAATGTCAACCGCGCAGACAACATGATCATTCAAGCCATAAACCTGTTAGACCAGCTGGACAAGGACTGCAATACTTTTGCCATGCGTGTCAGGTTCGTCACATCATGGTCGGTTCCTCCGCTCTAACTCGATTTTAATTAATTCCAGAGAATGGTATTCGTGGCACTTCCCCGAACTGGTCAAGATTGTGAACGACAACCTTATCTACGCGAAATGTGTCAAGTTCATCAAGAACAAGTCTGAGCTCTCAGAGAGTGCGATCCCCGGTTTGGAGGCTATTCTTGGCGAGGACGGAGTGCGCGCGCGCCAGATCTTCCAAGCGGCCACAAGCATCGATGGGCACCGACATTTCTGCCGTTGACATGGAGAATATCGAAGCCTTCGCAGAGCGCGTGATTTCCCTGACCGAGTACCGTAATGAACTTCAAGGCTACCTTGTCTCCAAAATGCACCAAGTAGCACCTAATCTTTCTGCACTAATTGGCGAGTCAGTTGGCGCACGGCTTATTTCCCATGCCGGGTCCCTGACAAATCTCTCGAAATATCCTGCGTCCACTGTCCAGATTCTTGGCGCGGAGAAGGCTCTTTTTAGAGCGCTAAAAACCCGAGGAAACACACCAAAGTACGGTCTCATCTACCACAGCACATTCATTGGGCGAGCAGCCGTCAAAAACAAAGGGCGTATTTCCCGTGTTTTGGCGAACAAATGCTCAATTGCCTCGCGAATTGATTGCTTCCTTGACAAGCCGACGTCGCGGTTCGGAGAACTCTTGCGGGAGCAGGTTGAGGAGCGGCTGGAAGTTCTACGAGGAGGGAACGACCCCCCGAAAGAATCTGGATGTCATGAAAAAGGCGATGAAAGATGTGTCGGACGCCAATGCCGTTGGTGCGTCCCTGCCGCAGATTGTCATACCCTCAACTTAACCGTCTTCTTTTTCCAAAATGCTCAGAATCAGATGTTGCTGTGAAAGGCAAGCGTAAAAGTGCTGACGAGCCGGCCGAGGGGAAAAAAGGGCAAGAAGGCCAAAAAGTCGAAAGGGGAGGATGTTGAGGCCAATGGCAACGGGGAAGATGCGTCTTCAGAGAAGAAGAAAAAGAAGAAGAAGGAGAAGAAATAAATGACTGCCCACTTCGTACGAGATGTGTTTTCCTTGTTGTTCGGCCGTATCGAATGTGAACAGGCATCCTTAAAGAGTTTCTTGGGCTTTGGGATTTGGAGATGACATGTCAGGGCGATGATCTTTTTTCCATCGTCAAAAAGGCCAGCTGCCTTCCCACTTCGCTCCAGAAAAATTCAAGAGAACAGACATGGTGTGTGTCACTTCATTCGTTGCCATCCTTCTGCCGTCCCTTCCCAATCCCATCCCATCCCATGCCATCCCATCGCAACCCGATCTCTCACGCAGTCAGCAAACGGCATCTACCGTTGCTGTCGTGCGCCGATCACTTCAGCTCGGTGTCTGCCCTTCTAAACGCCCACGGCATCTACGATTACTGACTTTTCTCAACGTAGTCTCACCGCAAGTTTGAGCACCCTCGCCACGGTTCGCTCGGCTTCCTGCCGAGAAAGCGATCCCGCAGCCACCGTGGTCGCGTCAAGGCGTTTCCCCGTGATGACCCTAAGAAGCCCGTTCACATGACGGCCTTCGTTGGATACAAAGCCGGCATGACCCACATCGTCCGTGACCTTGAGCGTCCTGGCTCGAGTAAGTTCAGCGTTTCACGTTTTCAAGCCTCATCGTTGTGTCAAATCGGCTGACCGAGCCCTGATACACAGAGATGCACAAGAAGGAAGTTGTCGAGGCGGGTGACTATCCTGGAAACCCCTCCCGTCGTCGTCGTTGGTGTTGTCGGCTACGTGGAGACCCCCCGTGGCCTTCGTGCCCTCACTACCGTCTGGGCAGAGCACCTTAGCGACGAAGTGAAGCGTCGCTTCTACAAGAACTGGTACCGCTCCAAGAAGAAGGCTTTCACCAAGTTCGCGACGAAGTACACCAAAAATGACGGGAAGTCGATCCAATACAACCTTGAGCGTCTCAAGAAGCACTGCCAGGTGATTCGAGTGATCGTCCACACTCAAGTCCACCTTCTCAGCATTGGCCAGAAAAGGTACTCTATTTGGCTTCATTTCATTGTCTGACTTTCCGAGTAGGCGCACGTTCTGGAGGTGCAGTTGAACGGTGGCTCTGTCGCTGACAAAGTGAACTGGGCAAAGGACCACTTCGAGAAGACAATCAAGGTTTCGGAAGTCTTTGGCCAGAACGAGATGATTGATGTGATCGGTGTTACCAAAGGTCACGGTTACACTGGTGTCGTCGCTCGTTGGGGTGTGAAGAAGCTTCCCCGCAAGACTCACCGTGGTCTCCGCAAGGTCGCCTGTATCGGCGCGTGGCACCCGTCTCGTGTGATGTACTCTGTCCCTCGCGCGGGTCAGTCCGGTTTCCACCACCGCACTGAGATGAACAAGAAGATTTACCGCATCGGAGCGAAGGGCGACCCCAACTCTGGTGCAACGGAGTTTGACATCACGGAGAAGTCTATCACTCCTCTCGGCGGTTTCCCGCACTACGGTGTTGTCAAGGAAGACTGGCTTATGATCAAGGGCTGCACTGTTGGTGTGAAGAAGCGTGTCCTGACCCTCCGAAAGTCGCTGGTCACCCACACCAAGCGCTCTGCCCTCGAGGAGGTCAGCCTGAAGTTCATCGACACCTCGTCGAAGTTCGGCCACGGTCGCTTCCAGACCGCTGCGGAGAAGAAGAGCTTCTTTGGCACCTTGAAGAAGGACCTGGAGTGAAGCTTTGGGCGTTGAGTGGTTGGGTTTTGTGGATTTGTCTGTCTGGCTTGAAGGGTCTGTTGGCAAATGGCCAATAATACACATTTTCGAAGGAATGCGATTTCTACTCTGGCTGCGTTGAAATCGAGTCCCAACAAGGCGGGTGTCGGAGGTCATGTGACAAGTCTGGTCTGCAATCAACTTTTCTTCTTGTTCAGTTACAATATATTGAATAATTGCGCGGGGGCATATTCCAACAGGTTGCGACATTATTACATGTAATATTTATCTTCTTGGACACTTGAATTTTATTTTTGCGCTGAACCTTAAAGTCCGTCCACCCACACGAACCGACGATCAAGTTTTACGCGTTTACTGCGTCTTTTTGGTTTGGACGGGGCGAGGGCGCGAAAAGTAATTCGAAATCTCAAGATCCGCCATCCACACCCAAGCCGTTCCCACCATCGACACGAGGGGCAAAGCAATGGCCTGCCCGAAGGTGGTGTTAAGAATACAGATCCTCGCACCCGCGCCCTTCACCGCGGACAAAAAAGAGGTGTGAGAAGTTTAACGTTTACCTCTGTCACAGGGTTAGGCCGGGGGGCGCACCCATTGGCGACAACGCGAAGCAACTCGCCGAGAAAGTCGCCGGCGATTTGGTACCGCCCCACCACGACCTGGGACAGCAGCTTCTTCGCAGCGTCTTCTGCTGTGACAGGGGCGTCGGCGCCTTCCAGCTGAGCGGTGATGGCCGGCTTTCCCTTGTTCTCCTCGGCAAAGCCCGGGGTGTCCACGTTCGTCGGGTAGTACATGTGGACGCTGACGCCAAGCGGTTTCAGCTCGGACCTGAGGGCATCGGCCAAACCGCGGAGCGCGAATTTGCTGCGGGTCGGGGGGGAGGGCGAGAACAGTGAATTGGGGATGGCAGTGTGTGTGTGTGACTTTTGACAAAACATTGGAAATACCTGGAGCTGTAGGCGGCGTATCCGCAGAACGAGATGATAGACAGCATGCTACCGACGATGACGATTTTGGAAGGCAGCAGGGCCTGCTCGTCGGCGGAAACGCCCGCAACGAGCCACGTTCGCTTGCCCGGGGTCGGCCCGGCCTTGTTCTTCTTGACCGGCTCCTCCGGCTCCGGCTTGACCAACAGCTTGAGGAGCTCCGGGTCCTTTGCCAAGAGGAGGCAGGCGCGGACGACGCTCGCGACGGTCGCATAGTTTTGCGTCATCATCGATTCGAACGGCGAGCCGCCCGGCGCGGCTGGGTCGGCCTGGTCGACGGAGTACCCGGGGCGCGCGGCGCCGGCGCAGGCAAAGACCCAGTCGGGGCGGCCGGCCTCGCGGTACACGGGGCGCAGCTTCTCGACGAGGTCGGCCGTCGAGCTCGCGTCGACGGCGACGGTGCGGATGCGGACGGAGGAGTTGTCGATCCCGGCGGCCTTGGCCTCGCGCAGGATCTCGTCGGCCGCGAGGTCCAGCGCCGCCTTGCCGCGGGCGAGGATCGTGACGGTGCGTGCGCCCGCGCTGGCGAGCTCGGTGGCGACCGACTTGCCGAGGCCCTTTGACGCGCCGACGACGAGGACGTGCTTCTTTGCGGCGGCGCGGGCGAGGCCGCGGCGCGAGTAGCGCGACGCGATCCAGAAGCTGGCGAGGAACTTGAGGGTCGCGAATGCGGGGGCAAAGACGAGAAGTTTCCAGGGGTTGTCCGCCATGCCGAAGGGCAGGTAGACGCTGATGGCCTTGATGGCCGTGACTGCGGCATCGGTGGCGGCCGCTAAGGCGGTGGCAGCAGCCATGGATTGAAGAGGAGAGAGTTGGAGCCGAGACAGACAGACAGACACAAGGAGACGAGGAAAAATCGGATGAGGGATGCAACAATAATAATAAAAGAAAGAAAAAGAAAGAAAAACATGAGCAAGAGAGACAGAGACAGAGACAGAGGAAGAGAGAGAGAGAGAGAGAGAGAGAGACAGAGAGAGACAGAGAGACAGAGAGAGAGAGAGGGAGAGAGAGGAAGAGACAACCTCTTCCAATTCCGATTCCTCTTTCCCCGTTACACTGATGAGGAGCTGCCTTTTTTTTTTTTCTTTTTTTTTGTTCTTTCCCTTTCCTTCCCTTTTTTTCCAGTCGTTCACCCATTTCAACGATAACAACAAAAACAACAGCAGCAGCAACCGAAAGCGAAGCGATTCATGGTTGGTATGTGGGCAGCACTTCCGTGCTAACAGGTATAGACGACACCCATCGCGACGGGGCGGGAAGTGGCCGCGCTCGTCCCAGGTCAACTTCCGGCTCATCCACGACGGGCAGCATCTCTTCCGGCTCGAGAAGATTCCAAGCCTCCCCGCGAACCTCAAACCCCTGAGCCTCCAGCACCCCCCACCGTATGATTTCAACGGCTCCCTGCATGATTCGTATCCTGCGCGTCACAAGCGCGATTCGCGCACGGCGAAGCCGCGCACGGAGCTCATCGATCCGTGGGCGCAGTTGGTAGGTGGAGGACTGCAGAAACTCGATCGACCGGCGGATACGCGCAATTTTCGCTTCGCACCGTGTGATTGCCGCAACCGTGCGGTCCGCAAGCTGGCTCGTGGGCCTTTGCCAATGGCAAGCCAATGTTACGGCAACGTACATCCAGAACAAAGGCGCTACTTACATTGCTTCGTGTTCAGGAATAGTCGGATCGAACGAGAACGCATTCTGAATGGCCGCATCTGCTCGAACCGTCATTTGTTTGGCATCTTTCCACAACAGAATAGGAAGTGTCATTTTCAAAAAGTCTGCGTTCTGTTTGAAGGAAAACTCAATCCGTACCATAGATCAATTTCGTCGAAAACCATTCAGGAATTTCGCCCTCTTTACCCGACAGGAACGCCAACAGCGCAAGCGCCGACTGCACGAGTTGAAGTGCCGACTTCATCTCTGTTTCGGCAGCCATATGGCGGTCCAGCTCTTCCACAGCCTTTTAACAATACGGAGTGAGCACAGAAACATAGCCAGCATGACGTTTTCCCCAAGTTATACCGAATTGAAGTCGTTCCTGCAACTTGAAATCTGGAGTCGCAAAGCAAGATCATCTTTATCATCTTCGAATGTCTAGCACCGTGTTAACCTTGCGTCGTGCTGGCGTTGAGGGCACACTCACATCATCTAGAAGGGCTGAGAGAGCCTCGCGCCATTTCGATAATGTCTTGTTCATGTCAGTCATGGACTCAATCTTAGCGAGTTGTAAGAATGGCGCCGTTTTTGGTCAAGTAAAAACAGGTGCACCTCCAATATCGCTTCCGATAGCTTTTGGGTCGTTACATTTACTTGGCTACGAATGGCGGCATCCGCTTTCTTCGCTTGGTCCAGTTTCGCCTTGGTTTCGTTGACTCTTCTTTCGACGCCACCCTTTCAATCGTTTAGAAATGGTCTCCTTGTGGACAGGTTTTACATTAATCGATGCGGAGATGGTCGAGAGACTGAATGAGCTACGGAAACTTTCGAGTTCCTGCTCCAGTCGCTTTCGTTCACTTTCACGTTTCAACAGTTCCCGTTTGTCCAGCTCTAAACGGTCTCGCAAGTTCGATATAAAGCGAGACTGTCCGGTCGTTCACAACATCAGCCAATCGTTTCCGCTTTAGTTGCCTATATTCACCTGAATTGGAAGCTGATCGTCCAGGTTCTGTAAACTTGATATTTGCTTGGACAGATGCTCTGATCGTTGTTTCAGGCCTTCATGTTCAGGAATGCGTTTCAAAAGGGAACATTACCAAATTGGTCTACTGCAAGTAGCAAGTGGAGAGGGAGCGGATGAGGATCTGCGGGGGGGCCGAGGTCGTCGTGAGCACTCTCCTCGTCGATCCATCGCCGTTCAGCTGCAGTAACTGCGAATTGACCCGAGAAGGAGGAGGAGGAGGAAGAGGAGGAGGAGGAGGAGGAGGCGGGGACGGATGAAGGGTGGTGGAGAGACAAGGAAGAATGGGGTTGGGGGGTCTGGCCATTCGTGCCCCTGCTCCTGCCACCAACCGCTGCCAAAGGGGCCGCAGGCGGTGCTGGTGGCAGCGCTGCGGGTTGCGCAAACATCACCGGTGCGGTCGGCAGGCTCGGCAGATCGTGAAAGCGGCTACCACTGCCCATGTCCTCGTCCTCGTCCTCGGGCGGGGTCGAAGCATGCACCAGGAGAGGAGGCGGCGGGGTTGCAGGAGGGTCATCGTGGTCGTCGTCGTCGTCGTCATCCGCCCCTCGGCCTCCTCTTGCTGGCCGTCCATCGTGGCGGTGATGGTGTTGGCGGTGTTGGTGGTGGTGGTGGTGGTGGTGGTGGTGGTGAATGTGCGTCTGACCGGCGGCGGCAGCAGCAGCAGCAGTAGCAGCGGCGGCAGCAGCGACGGTGGCGGTGGCTACCGCGGATGCCGCAGACGCCGCCGCCACCGCCGCCGACGCTGCCGACGCCGCCGACGCCGCTCGGCCGTCCGATCCGTCCTTGTCTGCGGCGCCGTCCGACGCAAGCGCCATCACCGCCGAACCCATTTTTTGTTCTTCTTGTTTTTTTCCCTTTTGGTTTTTTTTTTCGCCTTTTTTAATTTTATATAATATGTAGTCCATTTACATGCATGTCTTTGTGGAGGAGCAAACGATGCTTCAAAGAGTTGTAATTTCGTCATGTATGAAAATGAAAGAAGTTTGAAGAGTACTTTACCTCAAATGGTTCTGATTGCTAGCAAATTTGGCTCGGTAAACCTTGAAAGTTGATGGTAACCCTCGTTGAGTAGGAGTTTTCTTAAAGAATACTGCTTCCGTCAAACGAAGTACGGAACCCCTAGCGAAAATTCAAAGTATTGTGGTTTTGTCATTAAACGAGCAACGCAAGTTGAAGACAACTTCAAGTTTCACGGGTTCCGGCGGAAAGAAGCAGAATGAATCTGCGGACAATGGGGACTGACGCAGTACATGGTAATTATGAAGCCCTCCACCCATTTTTCCAGAATAACCCAACAATTAAGAGTTTGCTCATATCTGTTTTTTTTTTGTTTGTCGCATACCTCTCCGTTAAACTACTGTTGGGTTTGTCGCCGAATGGGCAAACAAGGAGGTGTAGTTCCTGGCCCGTCGCTCACGCCACCGGCGCTGGCGGCCCGCGGAGATCGGCGGAAGCAACGAAGGGTTGATCCTTCTGCTCAAACTTCCGATGCCCTTTTCTTCGCACTCCTGGGCCTTGACGGTGCCGGAAAGTCTACTGTTCTCGCTAGGCTCAAAAAAGGTATAGTATGCGAGTTGGCGAGATGCACAACTCATGTAGGTCCCACATTCTTCAACGATCGTTTTCCACTTTGAAACCATCCGGCGCTCAAGACCTCGGACCAGCCCCGAAAGCAAGCTGGGGATTCTCGGTACAGACCATTGGCGTTCGGGTTGGCTGGCGGCGGATGCAAGCGACTTTCTACGATGTTGGTGGCTCTGCGAAAATTCGAAACATCTGGACAAATTACCTTGCAGATGTGAGCACAAAAAGTTGCGTAGTCGTTCTCCCGTAATGTCTTGGGCCGAACCGCACTTTCCCAGGTCCATGGCTGTTTCTACGTTGTGGACTCAGCGGACGGAAACCGCCTCGCGGAGTCTGCTGAAGCACTCCGCAGGATTTACATGGATTCGCGCTTGAACGGGAAGCCCCTGGTGATGTAAGATTCCTTATTTCTCACAAATTGTTTTCGTTAAAGGTGTTTCACGCTAGACTGGCGAATAAACAAAATCTGCCAGGAGCGGAGGCTGATCTGGCAAAGTTCGCCAGCCTCCTAGATGTCGCGAAACTTTGCCCAGCAGGCGAGGATTCATTCTTGCGCGAGCGAAGCGCTTCGAGCATCACTGTCGGACGACATATTATGATTCAAAAGTGCGTCGCTGAAAAAGTCGGCTTTTGGGGACGAACATGCGACTCTGGAATACGGAAAGGTGATGATCCGTAGTCTCGAGAATCCGTTTGTACTGATTGATCCCCTCGGTGCTGACTAGGGCTTCACTGGATGGTTCACACCGTCCTGGACAAAATTTCGACACTGGCACCAAGAATTGCACGAGATACAGCACAACAGAAACTGGCTTGGGAGCGAGAGAAAGAGGAGCAGCGGGTACGCGTGGAGCAGTATCAGCGTAGCACCGCTCAGCAAGGCCATCAGTCGACCGAGGCAGGGGTTAGAAGCTTCAATTCGTCGTCTCGCGGCTCGCCCTCCGCTCCACAGAGAAAAGCACCACTTCCTCCAGCACAAGAACCCACAACGACCAAGGCATTCTCCACCACCGAAGAAGCGACCATCAATCAGTTATTTTTGCCAGAGGAGCCACTCCGCGCGAGCGAATCATCTTTCAGCATCAGTACAGACCCCACAGATTTGCTGGAGCCAACCTCCTGGAACAGGGAAGAAAGTTCAGTCGTAGACTGCGCTAGAGGAGGGGAGTCGGCAACTGACTGCGTTGCTTCGAGCTTGCCGGCAACGGCATTGTTGAGCGACGCCGCGCGCAAAATGCTCCAGCAAACGCTGCATGACTCGAAAATGAGCAGTGAGGACGATATTCACGTTGACGTGACCGCCGCCGCAGGTGTTCGCGGCCCCGCCAAACATGTGACGAGCGCTACCGGAGGAGGAGGAGGTTTGCATGCGGTGCAGCTGCCGATGTCGCTGCCGCTTCCGCTGCTTGACCCCGCGCGAGCACCGGCGAGGGCAATCGCGGGCGGAAGCGCCGCTCTTCTTCCTCCCATCCAGGCGGTCGGCGGCGGTGTGAGGGGGGTGGTGGTGGTAGGCGCCGTCGGGGGGACCGGTTCGCAAGATCGCGACGCGCGATAGCTGCGTGCTGCCCAACAACAGAAAACAAAAAGAAAGAAAGGCTTCCTTGTCACAAACCAAAGAGACAAAGGGGTCGTTCAAGTCAGACGCGCTGACGGCCCGACCCACACCCTTCCCCCTTCCTTCTCCATTGCGGCGCTCGCGGACGCCAACGCCGCGCCTGCTCTGGACGTCCGACGCCCGTCGCACGCTTTCCGACCAAGTAGCATATACTGGCCCGGCTGCTCCCCTTATACGTGACCGCCGTCCCTCCCAACCTCGCGTCGGCTGCCCCCACCTCTGCAAAATGCTGCTGCTTCGAATTCTGAGGGCATCCGCGTTACGCCGGCCGCCCTCTCCGGTGAATGCCTCTCCGATCGTTGCGGCACCCTGCTCTTCCTCCTCACGGATGCAGGACGCTTCGAGACTTGCTCGTGGCTATCATCTTCTCAGTCATTCACGGCCCGTTCGCGCCGTTTCTCCCGTCGGGTCGATGGAGCCCGTCAACTCGCTTTTTGCTCGCTCGCTGGTCCAGACCCGTCGAATTGCAACCTCATTCACGCCAGAACCTTCCTCTATTTCCACGGTGCGGACGGCGTACGCGACTGCAATAAATGAATTCGTTTCCTACGCTGAAGCGCTCAAAAGTGCTACGCCAGATACATCCGGCGGTACCCAGTCTCCCAACGAATTGGTGCAAAAAATTCTCGACAGTCGACCATACCCTGGAGCAGGGTATGGCCCTTTCCTGAAAGATATTCGAATGATTCTTTCGCATCTCAACGGGCAACCCCTGACCGTCGATGGATTTCTTTTTTCGTCGATTCTCACAGTTCTGGCTGCAGAGCAAACGGCGGCTGAGCAGCTTGTGGAGTCGCACCAGCAGAAGCTCAGATGTTTTCCGACCGTTGACCGTTCTGCCAAAGCAGGAAATCCTTCCCAACCCGACGCTAATGTCAATTTATACTTTAAATCGAACAAGGCGGACGTTGCGGCGAAGTTGAAGTACCTAACGTTATTGAGTGAAGCGTACGAAGAGGTTGCATTGAAGATGTGGGAGGAAAGCAGTGGTATTGTCAAACGAGCCACAGATTACGACGCCCTTATTCGAATCTATTCCACCAGAGGAGCGGCATTGAAAGCGATTGAGGCGTTTGCTCTGATGAAAGACGCTTCAGTTTCGCCCACCGTTGACACGTACGCGGGGCTTATAGCTGCTTCGGGACGAGCTGGAGATCTAGATAGGGCCTTTGCGTTCTTTGAGGAGTACAGATCCTCAGAATTACCGACAGGATCATCCCCATACTATGAAATGATTAAGGCTTACGCCAAAAACGGGAAAGTTGATCAGGCCTTGGCGGTCATATCTACTGTGCTTGCAGAGGACGGCGTGATCCTGGACGCCTCCTTTTTTGAGACCTTCCTTCGGTCTCTCTATAAGGTAAATCAGTTGGACACTATTCTGCAATGGCATGAGCACCTGAAGTCGAAATCCTCCGAGAATCTGCCCGACGTTACGGAGGCTATATCAGAAATTGCTTTTGCAGCAGCTGTTGACGCTGGGAACTTCCAGCTGGCTGAAACCCTTTTCCACCAGTTTTCCCTCGCCACCGACGCCACCGCTCTATGTCTTTTTGGCACAATGGCAACCACCAATCTCCGCGAGGACTTAGCCCTGTTGGTTCTTAAGCGGTTGCACGACAACAGAGGCAGTTTCTATCGGCCTGTTTCGACTTTTGTCCAGGCCTTAGACGCCTGCTTTAGCTTGTCAGAACGAGAAGCGAGCACTGCTTGCCATGTTTTCGATGTGGGATTCGATCCTGAAGTCTCGGACTGGTTTGCGGGGCGTTATATGTCCTCACTTCAGAAAAACTGGTCTGGCATGTTGTCATTCTTCCGCCTGCTAAAGAACTCAGAGACCCGACCGGAGATGAAAAAGGTTAGGGGAAGCTTATCTGCAGCCTTCTTCAGCCAAGTTGTCGGGAAAGATGTCAAAGCTTCTCCTCCAGTGACCGTCGAGGACTTCGACGACATCTTGGATGCGACGAGGTTTCATTTTGTAAAAACGGGAAATCCAGGAGAACGGCGGCTTCTCGTCAGTCGGAAATTGCTGCAGGTCGTCGAAGAGATGCAAAGACGTGGCTTGAAGCCTACTTCAGCTCAATGCGATTTTATTGCCGATTATTTCCGCTCAGTGGGCGACAATAGAGGGCTGGGAGACTGGCTTGAGAAAATGCGGGCGTTGGGGGTTCTGAAAGGCCCTTTGGTGAAAGGCGAGCGCATCGACCCGCAGGTACTCTCAAAAATCTCATCCGAAATGCGGAACGATATTCGAAAGGGCGAGCTCGATAGAGCGCTTTCCCATTATTACGACAAGTTGGTACCCGCGGGGCGCATTCCGCACAGTGATGTTGTGACCCTCGTAATGGGTGAGCTGATTGCACGGGGTCGTCTCGACGAGGCAAATGCAATGGCTGCAAGCGTTGAAGCTGCCCTTACAAGAGTTAAAGATCCCAATTCCTACCACGTTGCCGTTTTGATAGGCCAAGTTCGGGGGAACATCGCCAGCTATAATTTGATCCGAGCGAAGGAGTCCTTGGATATTCTACTATTCCCGTCCATCAAGAATGGAGTCACTCGCGAGATTCTCCTCTCGTTTTGTCGTACCTTGGCGCAGAAGCTGTCCGAGAATCCGAACGTTGCACGAACGGAAGTGGAGCCAATAGCAATTTCGTTGTTCGAAACAATCCCAAAAGCTGACAGCTTGGATTCCCAAACATGGGAGTGGCGAGAACTCTTGTTCCTTCTCAGCTACGGTGGACGCCACGAAGAAGCCGTCCGTCTGTATCGCGAGCGAATGGTGACAAGCCCAAGAACGCTTGGTTCTAGCGCACTAGTCCAGTTTGTCCGCTGTGTATGTGATGGAGCGGATATCTCCACAGTCCTGTTTGTTATAGACGAGCTTCTTGAGACAGAGTCAGCGCGAGGGCGACCCGGCGAGGCAATCAGTGTTTCGGTTGGCATAGCCGTGGAGGCGTGCTTGAACCGATTCCAAGATCTCCGCAGTGCTTTGATGCTCTACGACCGGGCATTCCGCCAATCATGCGTTCTGGATGAGACACAAAGGCTTCTGGCAGAGACGGTTACTCTTCGAGTTCAGTCGTCGTTGGAGGCAGATGATGTTGACGATGCCTTATCATGGTCTTCGAAGGCGGTTACGCGCGGTTTCGGTCTCCCCCAATCAACATTAGAGCTTGTGGCCGAGAAAGCAATCGTCAGCTCATTAAGCGATCAGAGTAACGTACAGTCGCTGAGCTCGGCAGTCGAAGCGTGCAGATCGCTGGCACTTTCGTACAGCTCTTCTTCACAGAGCGGATTGACTTGGCCGCCCACCCTCATGCCGTTGCTGGCCGATCTAGTGGGCGCTCTCTACCGCAGCAATGATGTGTCCTCGGCGAAGGAGTGTATGGGTCTCTTATACAACTATGGAGGTACAATCTGAACTGGGGGCGAGGATGTGCACGCGCTCATGTGAAATTTGTCTGACCGGTTGCCTCCAAAACGCAGGTCCGGACGAGGTCGCGCGTCCTTATATCGTTCGCGCGCTGAAAGCGAGTGTTGGCAAGCAGCAGGAGCAGCAGGAGCAGCAGCAGCAGCAGCAGCAGGGCGACAGCGGGGCGGCGGACCGCGAGGGAAGCATTCTGCTGGAGCCGCTGCCCACCTCCGTCGCACGGGACGTGGTCCGAGAACTCGCGCTGAACAAGGAGACACAAAATTGATTTTCACACAAAAAATTCCTTGACGTGGTCGTTTACTTCAAAATTCCATTAGGACGGGTGGCTGGGGTGGAAAAAATGGCCGAGCGCACCGTGGCGGCGTCGCCCGCGTCTCCCGCGTCTCCTTCGTCCTCGTCGTCGCCTTTCTCACGGTCCCCGAACTACCCGACGCTGTTGGCGAACTTGGGCGGCGCGGCACCAAACAGGGCCGATCCTCCTCCAATCGCGGTGAAAGAGGCCGCCGCCGTTGCAGCCTCCACGCACCCGACGCCGACTCCTCCTCTTCGAAGCGACGACGCACCCACACGAACAACTGCGCCATCACTCACTCCCACCTCCTCCGCATCACCGCTCACTCCTGTCGGGGCGGGCGCACTGGCCGGACCATCGGGATCACAGAGCCCAATCTCTGCTTTGCGAACGGCGCACTCGGCTCCAGCGCCGGACTCGTCGCTATCGAAGACGACGGAGCCTGATGGTGCAGATGATGTGAGTGAAAAAATAGTCGATGCCTTTGATCTGACGTAACCAGGCCCGCGTCCTTTCTGACACTGATGACTCGTTGGACGATCACGCTGCGGGCCCCGACTCGGAATGGAGGGCCAATGATCCATACGACTCCGACAACGGTCTTGAGTACCCCTCTGACTATTTAGGCTCGCTTCGTGTGGAAAAGGTTTTGAAGGGAGGCTATCTCAAAAAGAAGGGAGAGAAGCGCAAGGTAATGCTGAACTCACTCCTTCCGTCTTATTGATTCATGATACGTCCATTATATTCGGCAGACATGGAAGAAACGGTGGTTTGTGCTTAGAACAACTCGGCTCGCTTACTACAAGAACGAAAAGGAGTACGAGCTTTTGAAGATGATTCCTATTGCGGACATTCATACCGTCGCGCCAGTCGAGCTGAAAAAGCGCGTTCTGGTCTTCGCCATTATTACTCGGCAGCGGACGTACTACATTCAGGCCGAGTCCCAAAGAGACATGGAGGCGTGGATCAGTGCTCTGCGAGAATCCCAGAAAGAGGTCGAAAAGATGACGGGGGGCCCGCCACCAGCCATTAGAACCCGAGGTCTAAGCCTTGCAGCGAAAGGTGGAAGTACGTCGGCAGGAGCGGAAGTGACTTCTCCCTCCGCAAATGCTTTCCAGGAGGCAGAGCATCTCAACCCCAACTCGTCGTCGTCAGCGCATCGTGAGGTTCGAGTCCATTTCGCGGAACCGGGGCAAACACCACAGCAAATACATGCTCCCCGCTCAAGTGTGGGCGGATCAGTACTGCGAACGTCTGTGGCGTCGGCTTTGAAAGCGGCAGTTGAGCCCCCACTGTCTGTGTCATTCTCGGCCGATACCGAGTCTCTCGAATCCTCAGTCCTCGCTCCATCGTACACATCCTCGTCTCTTGGTGGTGCAGATAGATCGGCAGACGACACGGAGTCGCAGCTGTCACACCAGGGCTCAGCGTTCACGGTGGAATCACTGCTGACTTACGTATCCACTCCGTCCACAACAGCTCACACGCCTGACATAACGCAGAACTATGTGCAAGCCGAGCCAAGCGCTGGTGGAGGCAACGTTGGGGAAACAGCGAAGGCGGAGGGAATCTTTGGCTCCGATGGTGCCGCTCGGGATACTGATGTTGATGCGAATGCTGAGATCTCCTCTCCACCGAACAACCGCCAGCAGTCGCTCAGCGCCGTTTCCGAAATAACAGAGCATGTTGCACCGGGAACGACCTCTTTAGAAGCTACGAACAGCCGGCAGGGCAGCTTGTCCGAAAGCCCTCACTCTTCCGCGGATTCTCGCCCGCAGGCTTTGGGCGTCCGCTTCGTGGACGACCCTGGTAGAGAGCTCAGAGGAGAGGATGGCGGGGGCCCAAGCGATTCCCGACGGAGCGGGCTCCGTGGACACCGCCAGGTCTCTGAAAAGTCTCCGCCTCTTGGTTCCCCCTCGCAGCGTCGAGAAGTCCTGTCTAGTAGCGAGGAGGAAGAGGATCTAGAACGAGGAGATGAATCAGACTCAACCATCAACGACAACAAGGTGGTTTTCGAAGGATACTTAATGAAACAAGGGACAAAATACAAGCAGGTTCGAGTTTTTCTTTCTCTGATGCTTCGTTTTGATGGCGGTTTGTCCAGTCCTGGAAGAAGAGGTGGTTTGTGCTCCGAAATGGGAAGTTAACCTGTTATAAGAACAACGAGGTGAGTCGTGGCGTGGGAGCTACGCTTGTAAATGGTTGCGATAGAGGAAGGGTAGGACCTGAACGCTGATTTTCCTTTTTGCCACGCACGTGCAACAAATCTTCACCGCCGAAAGGAGTATGTGGTGAAACGACTGATACCGCTGCGTCTTGTCCTTGACGTTCTCGAGATTGATCCACCGAGTCGAAACCACCAATTTTGCTTCAAGGTTGTTCTTCCCAAACGCAATCTGATACTCTCAGCTTCGTCAGCAGCCGACATGGTTGGGTGGATCCAGGCGCTTCGAGCGATTCACAAGCTTGTTTCTGAACGCCAGCATTGAAGACGGGCGCGTTACGTGACAAGAGTGCTCGTCATACCAGCAGGGATGTGCAGGGCGCTTAGAGAGCTGGAAGACGAACGAACCGTTGCAGACATTGCAATGAGTTTGAGGGCTTGGTAAATTTTTCAAATGTTGAAGCTGCATCAATACATATATGCTGTGAAGGGCTCATAGAAAAAGCATTTACCCAAAATTTTATTCGGAAGTGGTCGTTCTGATCAATTTTTTATTTCTTTTTTTTCTTTTTTTTCTTTTTTGCATTTGTCTCTTTTGGGGGGGCTGGCGATCTTGCAAAGCCAGGGAGGAGCGGGCGGGACAAGCAAGCGCAAAGCACCCCCAATAGACGAACGCACCCACAGCTCGCCCGCCCTCGACGGCCGCTCGACCCCGCGCGCGAACGACGCCAAACGTCAGCCACCTTTCGCCGCACCGCACCGCACCGCACCGCGCCCGCCAGCCCGCCCCGCCCGCCCGCCGTCCACGGCCCACCCGCCCCTTCCCTTCCACTCATCGTGAGGATTCGATTGTCACCCTACGCACCTGCTCTTTCTGCTCCGCCCCGCATCCCCCCAAGTCCGAAAACCAAACCCTTCCCCCTTTCGGCGGCAGCGGCAGCGGCCGTTCGACCATTGTCTGTCTGTCTGTCTGCCTGTCTGTCTGTCTCTCTCTCCCCCACACTCGCTCTCTCTCTCGGTCTCTTTCCGCTCTCTCTCTCCGTCTCTCTGTCTCTCTCTCTCCCTCTCTCTCTCTCTCTCCCTCTCTCTCTCTCTCCCTCTCTCTCTCTCTCCCTCTCTCTCTCTCTCTCTCTCACGCTCACACTCTCTCTCTCTTCGTGTCCCACAAACCGCCTTCCCGAACATCCCGCACTGGCAGTTGTCGGTGATACTCCACACCCGCCGTTTGTCTGGCTGGCCTCGGGTGGCAGGGTAAAACATACCTTCTGCCAACCACCCACCCCCAACCACCCCCCCTACTGTCGTTGCTCCCCGCAAGTCGTCGTGCCCACCGCCCACCGCCCACCGCCCACCATTGCGAAGTCCCCCACCCCTACCCCTTTGCAACTGCTCCTTTTCACAAACATGAAGCTAGGATGACGTTCGCTGGCGGCTCTCCAATCCCTCAAACTCTTCATCACCCTCTGCAACTGCTTTGCCTGAATTGACCTTGCTTCCGCTTTCAGTCTCCTGCCAACTGC
Source organism: Zopfochytrium polystomum (assembly GCA_025765615.1). Classification (NCBI taxonomy): domain Eukaryota; kingdom Fungi; phylum Chytridiomycota; class Chytridiomycetes; order Chytridiales; family Chytridiaceae; genus Zopfochytrium; species Zopfochytrium polystomum. The sequence continues at coordinate 81,945 of JAIVFJ010000074.1, forward strand.
GTGGTTCTCTTTCGGCCTTTGTCAGACGTTTGCTCAGCTTTACTCCCCATGGATCACTACCGTTTACCCCGAAACCAGCCACCAACCACTTCTCAAATCGGCCACCCCTTCAGATCACGCCCTCGTCATCAACTCGAAGGAACCTCAGATGCGGAAACATCGAGCTCGCAGGAAGATGACGAAGAGGATAACGCCGTAGTTGAGGTTCGATCCAGTTTCTGTCTCAAGAAAAATGGCCTGACCGCTTTCTTCGGTCCACAAAGACTGACCCCTCTGGACGCTTCTCCCGTTACCGTAAGGCCCTCGGAAAGGGCGCATACAAAGCCGTTTACAAAGCTTTTGATGAAGAAGAGGGTAAAGAAGTTGCCTGGAATCAACTTCGAGTTGATCACCTGGCAAAACGCGATGCACAACGTGTTTTATCCGAAATCGCTATTCTCCAGTCCCTGAGAAACGACTACATTATCAATTTACTGCATCACTGGGAAGCAAAGGGAAGAGACGGGCGGGAACGAGTCTACTTCATAACTGAGCTGATGACGTCGGGCACATTGAAAACTTTTTTGAAAAAGTCGAAAGCCGCCATCAAGCCCAAAGTGTTGCGGAGTTACTGCAAACAGATTCTCTTGGGACTGGAATATTTGCACTCTCGAAGTCCCCCAATTATCCACAGGTACAAACTTTTCTGTTCGCCGATTTCGATCTGAGCCACCTTTCATTTAGGGACCTCAAATGTGACAATATTTTTGTCAACGGCTTCAATGGTCAGGTTAAACTCGGTGACCTTGGGCTGGCAATCGTCAAAAGTAGGGATCACGTGTCATCCGTGCTGGGGTATGCGATGTCCTTTTGCGTCGAAGTGATCTCATCCGACTGCACCTTTTACTAGAACTCCTGAATTCATGGCTCCTGAATTGTACGATGAGAACTACGACGAGAAAGTCGATATATACGCATTCGGGATGGTGGTAATGGAAATCGTGACCAAGGAATACCCATACTCGGAATGCACGAATCAGGCGCAAATCTATAAGAGAGTTACCTCGCAGGTCAAACCGCTGGCAATCCAAAAGGTCCAGGACAGGGAAACAAGGGAGTTCATCGAGCTATGCACACGGTTCAACCCAGCTGAGCGCCCTTCCGCCAGGGAGCTTCTCCAAAGCTCGTTTCTGAATGCCCCCATCCCTCAGAGCACAGATGCGCTTGCTGATGCAGATGTGCGTCAACTTTCAGCCACTGACTCATCGCTCGGCAGCAGCAAGGAGGAAGGGTCGAACAGAAACCAACATGGAGCAGCATCGCCAAAACGTGCACTGGGAATCGCACACTCACAGACTGATTTCGACTCGGTTGGCCCATCTTCCTCGATCCCTCCAAACTCACTGCCGCAGATTCATTTTGGCGCGGAGCCAGAACGGTTGAAAGCACTTCCGTCTGTTCCAGTTGCGACTTCGTTTCCCGCTGGCTCCGCCCCGTCAGTGATTTTCGAAATGGTCGACCGAGTCTCGGAAAGCGTGGTGACCTTGCGAATGGTCTACAGCGTCCCCGGCCGAGAAAAAGCTCAAGAAATTCGCTTTCCGTTCAATCTTCCGGAAGATACAGCGACAGATGTTATATCTGAAATGGTGAAAGAGAATCTGATCGATGCCGCAGACGAGCAGCTTGCCCGAAGGAAATTGGAGGAAAAAGTGAAAGGCTTCCTTTTGGCTAAGATTACCCCAGCAATTAGGGGCGTTGGCACCGAATCGCAATACACTCCGGTTTCCGCGAACTCCTCCAGGGCACCCTCACCAATTCACATGGCTAAACCCCACGTCGTTGGACTTGAACTATAAACATGATTCTTATTCCATGACTGTTCCTCGGTTGCGGCAGTCTGTGAGCGACCTAAAACAGTCTGCAATGTTCAATTCGCTACCGAGGACTGCGACTGCAAACGGGAATTCTTTCGATGTGTACCCACAATCCAATGCTCGTTCCCATCCCTTAGTTCCCACAATATCTCAATCATCTTCCCTGGAGATCTCATCACCCGATCAAAACGGGTTTTCGTACCCTCCCTCGCCGACGTTCGCAAATTCTTCAAGACCCGCAACATCAGACTCGCCATCTCCTCCTCTAGTCTTCTCCACGAGCCATGCGAAGCACAATAATGACTCCAGTGCGTCAGCTGCATCGGGGCCAACGGCCATGGATTTCAGCGCCCCCACTCAAAGTAATTTCGGGAGAAGAGATGCTTCACAAGGTTCTCTGAAACCAAGTGGCCCGACGGATTCCGACAGACTGGAGCGGTCATACTCTTCTGCTTCTGTTGCCAGTATCGCTTCATTAGCATCGACCATCTCTCAAGGAAGCACAGTCGCCACACATTCTAGTAATTTGAACAACCCAACTCCTCAGCCAACACCTCCGCAGCCAACACCTGGCACTGTTCCAGCCTCCACTCAAAACCTTCAAAACGCAACCTTCCATCAGCAGTTTTTGGATCTTCAGGAGAGGAGTTTGAAGGACCTAGGCTCTCGTCCAGTAGTGGGACTCCCTCTTGGCGCTGCAGGAATGGGACCGGTCAACCGGCTCAAAACCGAATCTCCGAACCATATCTGGCTGAAACCTAACCAAGGCTCAAAGCCGAGTGGGTCTCTATCCGCGAGCCTTCTTCTTGGCCAAGGCGCTGTATTTTTTGACAGCCCCGCAGCCTCAGGTGCAACGTGGCCACAAGTATCGAGCCCTGCAGCTTTTTCGCACGCAGTAAATGTTGTAAGACCAGAGTCTCCCCCGTCAGGCAACGGGTCTCAAACAAAACGTATGTCGTCATGATTTTGTATTTACGGAATTGCCGAACTGAAGGCTTCATTGTTTGCGACGACCAGTCACATTACAAATACCATCGAATAACGTTGCCGGCACCAAACCTTTAACAGCGCCGTCGATAGAAGCAACCACACTTTCTCCTTTTCCGCAACCACCGAGACCAAACAGTGTGGGTCCCAATCCAGCTCAGTTGAATAATGCCGAAAGTGCTGCGGCAATACGACAACAGAGCAGTTCCACTGGTTCTGTTCGTCGCGGCGTCGACGAACTGCTTGGGTAGTATCTTGAAGATCGATTTTGCGCTTCGGGAAAATTGTTTATATTTGTATGTTTCGCCTGTTTTTCGCTTCACTCACTAGGAAGTGGTTTTTTTTTTTCTTTTTCTTTTTTTTCCCCCCTTGGGTTCCGGCTTTCACACTCGCTTTTTCCTTTCAGTTCATTCGAGCTTGCTTGCCGTGCTTGCCCATTTTTCTAATCATGCGATCTGCGAGTGAACAAATACAAGGCAGAGCGTCGGCTCGGCTTAAAAACGTCCTCGAAGATGGTGTGCAAGCGGCGGGACGCACCAAACTGCCCGGAACGAACTTCTTCTCCATCCCTTCCAAGAACCTTGGCATTTGCTATGTCGAATAATAGTGACTTCCGCACGCGCATAAGCGAACTTTTTGAACACAGATTTGCGTTGGCCAGCTACGGGCCGAATATGGACATCTCCTTAATTAGGCTTACGGAACATTCGGAAATCTGGGATTCAACCAGACCTCGCGTCCAAACTAACAACCGAAAGGATGGGAATATTTGTCAAATAGTTGACTCCATCTATAAATGCTGTCAACTCATTTTCCCCAACCCTGTACACGGTTAGGGATTTGAATAATAAATCATCTTAACCGTTTCCGGCGGTTGCCAACCTTATGAAAAACTAGTTTCTTAAACCGCTGGCGGACTCTCTCTTCTTTTACCTAAATGGTTTTTTCCTCATGCAATTTGTTTCTTAATTTTGATGTTCGGGTTCAAGTGCAAAAGCCCACCAAGGTTCTCGGTGTCTGTCTCTCGCGTCTCTCCCCTTCCGCACTTGCACTTCCCCAGCGAAATGATGTGGATCCGTGCTGCAAGGTGAGCTGGAGGATACGCCACTCTTCCCCGCCACCCGGAGACAGAAGCCAGTGGCAACCGTCGCACAGCCAGCCCGACAGAGAAGACGGGTCTTCTTGTTGCACGGAGGGAGTTCAAATCTGATTCTGGTTTATTCACAACCGCCTTGCTAGATTTTGCGAAATCTCAAAGCGAAATCAACATTATGCAGGACCTTTTCCTCCAGGTTGGGTTCTAGCCCAGGTACAATTGAGGCCTGCTTCTCCTTTCTTGAATACCAACTATTCATTCACACTAAGCCTTTGCTGCAACGAGAGCATGTCTTTTTTGAAAGCATAAGCGTTGTGAACTGTTTGCAACTTGCACCCACGGGTTCATAAATGGGTTGCCGCTTGATTTGCGTGCATTTTCCACTCCAAACAGCTTGCCCCGACCGCTGACGACTGTCCGGTAAGAGAGCGCAAATGCGATCAACAATCTCTCCCTCCCTCCCTCCCTCCCTCCCAGCGCCCCTTACACAAACACCGAAGGCCCGTCAGGAACAGCAAAAAAAATTTAGCCGAACAAGGATTTGCTGATGAGAATCTTGAGCCAACATATACACATGCACATGGACGCACAATGTACGAGAGAGTGAGAGTGTGTGAGAGAGACAGAGGGAGAAGATGCGGCGTGTATGTGTGTGTGAGGGATTGCGTTTTTTCGTCCACAGCAGAGAAATGAAACATTAGCAAAGAACTAATAAGTCGGAGGCCTGAGGCCTTACCATCCACCCAATGACGAAATAAAACAGGCACATCGGATACACTGCCAGGGCTCGTCGGTTGCCGAGATTCACATCAGACAGAAACCCGAGCGACGCTACGAGGAGCATTCCGAGCCGTCGGGTTAGCAAACACTTCGGGAAAGGTTTCGGATTGGAATCCAGGGCCTCACCGACGATGGACCACCCTATCGCCGCAGCGACAAAGATTGCGCGAAGAATGATGCTCGGTAGGAAGAGGGACGCGATGGACGCCAGCACGAGAGGGAAGATGCAGTAGCCCAGAACGCAAACGGACTGGAACACGGACCTAGCAACAACGAGTGAGACGGGAGCTCAGATAAAAAGTCCCTCGTTAAACTCACAGTTTTCCGCCCAGGAATTTCGAGTTGTACGTCACGACAATTGATCCGCACCAAATAATGACAAAGATGGTGGTGAAGACGGTGGACGCTTGTGACGATGGCGCAGTGATGCTCAATCGGCTGGAAGTTTTTCAATCACGCATAAGAATGAAAGATCAAAAACGCAAATCACGCGTGGCCAACAAGCTTACATTGAAAGTGTCAAACACAGGAGAAGCGGACCCCATAGATCCCCTGTTTTTCAAGTCAATGCGATCAGCGGAGGATTCAAAACGGTCGCATTGGCTTACAGTCTCGCAGCACGCTCTTGTTGGGGTTGGGCAAAAGAACCATCTTCAGCTTGTCCCGAATGCTCCGCAGATCTCGAAGCTGGCCCCGATCGCGCATTCAAACCGGCAGAGGTGTACTTCAGTAAGGTCGCCTGGCAAGGCTGGGGGAGGGGGAGAGAGCAGAAGGGACAGGAGCGCAGGAGCCCGGGCCGTTCGCCAGAGGTTCGGGCCGTTCACCGCACGGCACTCACGACAGTCTCCAGCACGGGCTCGTCGAGGGTATCTTCGATGTTTCGACGAGCGGCAGCGGCCGCAGCGGCCGATGCCGAGTTCCCCGCGACGGACGGCATCGGCACTGCGCCGGCCGCCAGATCGGCCTCGTAGTCGGCAGTCGCAACGCCGCCGTAAGCCATCGTTCAATTGATTGATTGATTGGCGGACTGCTTTGTTGACAAGAAAATTATTCATGTTGGGACCAGAGTGTTGGTTGAGTTAGTCGGAGCTCAGAACGGCGCGCGACCAGGCACTACCGACACTACCGACTGACAGTTTTGGATGCGAGCTATCTGCCCGCGTGGGTATTCAATAATTAAAGCCGAGAAGCGAGGTGCCATTTGTTCCTAATGGATTGATAGATGGACGTAATAACCTCACACGAAACCGTGCTTTTCGGGAGGCAGCATTCGAAAACAGGCGGCCGTTTGACCGCCAAAGTGGGCAAAGTGGACCACTCAACCGCTCAAGATGGATTCTTTCTGACGAAAGGATCATCTACTTAAAACCAAAAAAGTGAACAGGAGCGATCCAAGAAACTTTTACTGCCCGCAGAAAACGTAACCGGCCAACTACCTTTCTCCAGGAAAGTCCCACATAAACTGCTTCCACCTCAATTATTTGGAATCAGCAAAACAAAATTTGAGCCAGAGCAATCCGAGCGCCGTCAAGACACACCGAAACTCCAAACTTCTTGAATTCAAGTCCCTCTGCCCCGCCACGAATTCAACCTGTCCTTAGTGAGTAAACTCTGAACTGATTACATCGTATCCACAATTATCAAGACGAAGTGTGTTATTTCGCTTTTGGCTTCCCTGAAGTAGCAGCGAATTCTGCTTTTGGAGGTTCCAATTCCCGCGACAAAGTAAGAATACGTCTGCTTCCCTTCAGAAAACCAAACCCCTCCGTCGGCCCCATTGTCGCAAGGAATCTGAGCCATGTAGCCCCACCGCGGACGGGCGTGTGGACTTATTTTCACAATGGTGGCGCTATTTTCCATGTCTATAGAAGAATACATGTTGTTTTGGTGGGCACGAACGTCGGTCTGCCGGGGTGGGCCAGTGGGACCTGGGTACGCTTGATTCTGTCTCTGAATAGCTGGCTTGCAGTCCCTTCCAAAACACCCTCTGAGGGCGGTGAGGCGTTAAAGTTCCACCCGAAAAGCACACACACCAAACGACAAGGACCTTCGGTTCCTCCGCGCAATCGAACTCGGCGCACGGTTTTGCCTCGCCCCCTCGCGGGAATGCGGCTTGACGTTTGCGAATCGTTTCGCGCCGCATGTGGGCGTCCAATTAAATCAGAATCCAATGGAGTAGTCGCTTTTGAGCATCGTCTGGCCTAGCCGCAGCTGGCTTGGTGTCAACAAATATATTGCGAAAGATAGGTCCATATTCAGTCTGTGTGCAAACATTCCGTGTGTGTATATATATTGCTGCTCCTCTCTCTGGTGGGGTGCTCGGCGCCGCTTACATTTTTCGCGCTGGAGTGCCGGGGCGAGGTGTCTATCCCGATACCGGCCGCGGGGGCAGCTAGAGAAACAACTAGCGTTGCTTCTCCTCTCTTCTAATTGCAATGCCTTGAGTAGTCGTGCCTTTCATGCAATTGTAACGTATCCACTGCAGCTATATAACTGACTGGCTGACTAACTGAATGACTGATTGACTGACTGACTGACTGGCGAGGGAGGTGCTGAGGGAGTCATGATGATGATGATGATGATGATGATGATGATGATGATACTGACGATGATGGTGATGGTGATGTGTCCCAATTCGTAGTCCCCGATCGTATTCCCCAGTGTCGTTCGCGCCACAATTGCGCGAGCGAGCCCACCCCACACAGAGACAGAGACGGAGATCGGCAGTTCGCAAAAACTCAGACCGACAGACAGACAGCCAGCCAGACAGACAGCATACCGCACACGAACATGCCGCCCTCGTCGTCGTCGTCCTCACCCTCGCCCTCGGCTCAACTAGGGCAGCCGCCGCCGCCGCCTCCCCACCAGACCGTGCCGCCTTCTGCTGCGCTCCCCACCGCACCAGCGCCGCCGCCGCCGCCGCCGCCGTCAAAGCGGCGCTTGCCCGTCCTCGACTGGTCCCTGTCGCGCTCCGATCCAGACGTCTTTTCGCTCCAGCTGCGCGCCGCCCTCCGGGACTACGGCTTCTTTTACCTCGCCAACCACGACGTTCCCCTGGAGCTCATCGATGACCTGTTTGTCACTTCGCGGGTGCGTGTTGGACTCCTCTTTTTCGTGCTTGTTTCCAACTCCTTTGCGCATCATTGCGCTGTCTCATGTGCTCACCTCACCCCCCGTCCGCTCTCTTCCAGGCCTTTTTCGGTCTTTCCGACGAGAGGAAACAGGTTGGGTAACTCAGCATGACGGGATGCGAACACCATTCTCACCCGAAAAACGACAACACAGGCGTTAGCCCTCACAAACTCTCCGCATTACCAAGGCTACACCCGGCTGGGCGGGGAAAATACCAAAGGCCTCACCGACAACAGGGAGCAGATTGAGTTTGGCATCGACCAGCCCGCGTTGCTGTCGGTCGACCCGGCGTCTGGGACGGTCCACAGCTCGCCCGGCGAACTGCCGGAATTTTGGGCTATGCACGGCCCGAACCAGTGGCCCGACGTGTCCGAGGAGGACGGCGACGTCTTCCGTTTTCGCAAAACTGTGGAGGACTACATGAGCAAGGTGTGTGTGTCTGTGTGTGTGTGCGTGTGTGTGAGTGTGTGGGTGTGGGTGTGTGAGTGTGTGTGGGCAGAACTCGGACACATGCGGCTTTGCCATTAACTTTCTTGACCGTCCAAAGACCGAGCAGTTGGGATTGAGCCTGACCCGTGCCATTGCGCGGGCGGTCGGTCTGCCTGACGAAAAAGCTCTGGACATTTTTTTCGACACGGACAAGCCGGCGCACCGCTGCAAAGTCATTTACTACCCCGGTCTGGACGAACTTGACAAATTAGGCCCAGAAGCCGCGAACGGCGACCAAGGCGTTGGGTTGGTTAACTGTGTTTTACTCCCCCTGACAAAGAATCTGTCGGACGAGAATGCAATCGCTGACTCTGTCCCCCTCCCCTCGCATTTCCCCATCCAGACCTCACATCGACTCGGGGTGGCTTACTCTTCTTGTGCAAGAACCCGGTGTTGCTGGGCTCCAAGTGCAGTTGTACGAAGACGGAAGCTGGTTGGACGTGGAGCCGATCCCGGGCACGTTTGTAGTGAATATCGCCGAGACGTTGGCGATCGCGCTGAACTGCTCCGTCGTCAGCACAACGCACCGGGTTTTGAATGTCCCGTCACGAAACGGACGCATCAGGTTCGAAGCAGGAGGAATGGCGGCGTTATTGCGTGGAGCGTTGGGTAAAGCCAGAAATGAGTAACAGTCTGTCCCACCAGCATTCCCTTCTTCCTGACACCAAAACTCGATGCCGTTGTCAAGCCTGTTGGGAAAGAATACCTGCACCCGGACCTGGTGCCCAAAAACTCTAGCTCCGTCGTGAGTGACGCGGAAGAGAAGCTCGGTGAGACGAGCGAGCTGTTTGGGGTTGACGTGTTCAAGCGGCGACTGAGGTATGTGTGTTGTTGTGTTACCGACATCCTCCAAGGCGACCGAGGTTGCGTTCGTTGCTCTTATCATTTTTACGGACGCCATCCACGCCTTTTGCAGGAGCCACGTCGATGTGACGGCGAAGTTCTTTCCGCACCTGCTTCCGTCTGTCGATAGGAAAATCAATCTGACTGCCTGAGTGATCAGCTGGGAATAATACACACAGCCGCCCCCCGCAACCCTCTTTCATTCGCTCATAGAAGTGGTAGATGTATTTTTCTTTTTTTCGTTTTTAGCCTTGTTACTGCTTGTGCTGCGGCAACGCGGGAACCGCAAAGACGGGAGGGGAAAGAGAAGGTGAAGATGAGGATGAAGAAGAAGTTGATGATGAAGAAGAATAGGGCGTGGAAGTCGACGATCCCTTTGGCGCGCCGCCCTCGGCGGCACTGATCCCAAGCTGATCACGGTTTCCAGGCGCATCGGACGATAAAGACGTCGTCGCCGACAGCGGCGGCGCCGGCGGTGGATCCGCCGTCCCCGTCCCCGTCCCCGACCCCGCCGACGGCCTCGCTGCCGTCGCGGCTGCGGCCGCCGCCCTCGCCCTCGCGGCCTCCGACTCTGCCGCAGCCCTCGCCTGCGCCGGCGACATGCGCGACGGCTCGTCCTTTGCCCTCAGCGACAGCGCCGACAGCGAGAACGGCGACAGCGACGCCGACGCAGCTCCGGCAGCTCCCCCCCCCGCGCCGGCCGCATCCGGGTCCGGGACGAGGTACCCGACCAGACAAGCGTCGCCGAGCAAGTGCTCGTAATTGACCCACGAGTGGACCTTCATAAACAGCTGGGTCGCATCGGACCCCGCGCCGCGCATCAGCTGCCCGACGCCGCCCGGGTGGAACTTGAGGTACTGCGTGACGTTGTACACCTTGCCTGCGATCGCCATCCAGCAGTCGTCTTTCGTCTTGTGCTGCTTCACCTCGGCCAGCGTGTACCGTCGGATCGCGGACACCCCGCCGCGCAGGTCGGCGCCCGAGCTCTTGAGCCGCGTCCAGTCCATCTGCGAGTGGCCGGGCTCCAGGCGGATTTTGCGGCGCACCGACGGCGCTGTTGAGGATGAGGAGGAGGACGAGGTAGGGGAGGAGGAGGAGGACACTCGCTGCGGGCCGTCGAGGGCGGGGAATGTGACCGAGCGATCGCCGTTGCCGTTGCCGCCGCTCATGGTTTCTTCTTGTTTCGAATCTTTTTTGTTGCGCCACAATCGGTCGGCGGGGGGACCGCGCGAGACAAAGACTGTTCGTTTACTATGTGCATACATGGAAAAGAAGCAGTTTCATATGAACGTACGCAGGGCGGGAAATCGACCCGTTTGCGTTAGAAAATAATACCTGCAAGCGAACAGTCGCAGCGGGAGAAACACGACTCACTCACTCGCCTTGAAAAGAAAGCACAAATCAATCAATACATCGTTCTACATACACACACGCACACACACGCACATACTTGCGACTGTTTTTTCATTATTATCATTTGCAATTTTTGGGGGGCAGAGAGCGAGACAGAGTGATGATTAACGGCCACCACGGCCACGACCACGGCCACGACCCCTTCCGCGCATGCCTCGTCCCCGTCCACGCCCGCTTGGACCTGCACACACATGCATTGAGGCGTCGACCGGCGAAAAGAAAAACAAGCCAAAAAGGTTTGGACAGTTAGCGAGAGCAACAACACAAAAATCAAAGAGAATAATAACAACCCCCAGAAATAGGCAACACCACCCCTTCGCTCTCTGCTTCCAACAAGCCTTCCGGAAAAACAAAAAAAAAACGTACCAGCATCCTTCTTCTTGGACGACTTTGCCTTTGGCCCGTCGTCCACCAGCAGCGTGTCGAGCGGGAGCGCGTCGGGCAGAATAACGCAGCGAATGTTGTTCCCGCGCACGCTGAGCGACTCCAAGCTGACGGGTTCCTTGTTCCGCAGCGTCATCTTGACCGTCTTGAGGTGCGTGTTCATCTGCATATCAACGCCTGTTATCGTGCCGTGCACGATGGTGCCGTTCTTCAGTTCGATGGTGACCGTCTCGCTGGCGCATTTCATCAAGAATCTGAGCGATCCAAAGTAAAAGGGGGAAAGGGGGAAAGGGGGGTGAGTGGAGAGGCCGAAGGATGGGACATGAGATTACGCGGTGCCGGTTGGAGAAAGATGAGCCCGCTGGAGACAGGGATGGACATGTTCCCCCAGCTCGATCGATCGATGCCGGCGGGAGCAAATCATCCCCTACGCGAGTCGATTGACTGCTGCTGGACAGCTGGAGAGCCGCGCGAATAACAGTCCGAACCCGGTAGTCTGATGGGCGGGGGCATATTCTCTGACGATCTGCGTTTGCGGTGCGCGCCGTATCGTATCCCGCGTAGTGTGGGGGTGTCCGGATCCGGCGCACCGCTCTCCCCGCGATTTCGTTCGGCGAGCCTGCTCGTACTGCTTCTCCGCACGGACTCTTCCCCCAATCTCCCTCGCTATCCTCTCTCTATCACACGCTCACACGCTCTCAGGCTGTCACGCGCGCGCGCGCGGGACGTCCCTTGTTACCTGACGAGCTTCATCCTGAGGCTTGGGTGTGGAAAGTGTGGGTGGTGTTGGGACTGCGGGTTTTTTTTTTTTTTTCTAGTTTTTCTGTTTGTAAGTTTGGTGACAAGGTCGGAAAAACAGTTAAACATTAAAGGGTGAGCCGCTGCTCCTGCTCGGCCTCCCAGAAGGAAGGCAGACCGACAGACAGACAGACCACAACGACGGCGACGACGGCGACGATGGAGGCTGCCGTCGAGAGCGGCTGCTCGGCGGCGGCCGCGGGTGTCCTTCCCACCCGCCCGGACGACGACGAGGGGCACCCCGACGCTCGCGACGAAGCGGCCCCCCAGCCGCCCACCCCGCAGACCCCGCCTGCACGGCCGGCGGCGGCTGCAATCACGACCGCTGTCGCGCAGCAGACACCCTCGCCGCCGCCGCCGCCGCCACCCTCGTCCGCCCAACGCGCAGACGACCCCAGCTGTGCCGGCAAAGCTGACGACGTGGCACCGTCGAGCAGCGGCACCTCGCAACCGCCATTCCCAACGCCAACGCCAGCGCTAACGCTGCCGACGACGGGCTCTCCGCCAACGCTTGCCGCGCTTTGCCTTCGCGCTCTGCTGCACAGCGCAAAAGGACCATGGGTGCCGATGACCACCGACGATCTCATTGACGCGCTTGCCGCTGGGACGCCTCGTGGGGACGCCTCGTCTGTGCGCGAGCGAGCAAAGGTGTTGTGGAAGCATCCCGATACTCTCTACCCTCTCTTCTCTATCGACTGACTCACCCCCTCACTGTTTTTATTCCTACACCGTCAACATTTTCGGATGCGCCAGACGCTCGTGCGCTCTGGCAGGCTAACTCGCCATGATCGGCTCGGCTGCGTCTCGGTCACACCAACCTTTTCGCTGTATTGGCTCCGAGAGGACTGGAAGGATGCTCCCCTCTTCGCGAATGGAGGTTTGCGCAAACCCAGCACGTTTCTGTTTCAACCCCTCTGATTGACTAAGAGCTCCTAACTTCCCCCTTCCCCTTTGGCCCTTTTATTTCTGTAGCCCCGTTTGAAGTCTACATCGAGGAGGCGGTCCCGCAGCAGGTCGAGGATGAGGAGATGGAGCAGCCGCCGTCGATCGCAGCGAGAATGGCCAAGTCGCCGTCCACGAAACAGGGCGGGGACAACGACGCAGACGACGACAAGGAAAATTTCGTGGCGCGGATGGACACGTCAGCGTCTTCCAAGCCTCCCTTGGTCTTGTCGAAGGGAGAAGAATCCCCCACCACCACCACCACCACCACAGTCGAAGAAGCGGCTGTCACCCCCACGCCCGCCCAAAAGGTATGCTGTTCAAAGCGAAAATTATTTTTGCATCCCCCTTCTTCCCCCCCAACCCGCTTTTAAAACATGGAGAGGTGGCTTCGCCCCTCGTTTATGGACGTTTTGCGCTGACGGGTCTTGCTTGTGCGACGCTCTCCGCTCTCCCGGCAGAGGAGGAAAACGATAGGAATCAACCGCTACGGCCCCCTTCCCCCATACAAGTCTCCAGTGAGGACACCGGCGGGAGCTGGAACGGCCACGCCGCGAAAGGCAGCCACCCCGCTCCGAACGCCGCTGAAACCGTACGCGAGCAGCTCGCCGCTGACACCAGCGTCGAACGGCGGCAGCCGAGCCCGAGTTTTTCGTCCGTTCAAGCCGCCCTCGTCTACGGCCGGTGCATGTGGGCATACGACGCCGCACGTGGGCAGGATGATGCTGAAGAGGGCCGGGCTCGAAGGCGCGTCGTCGGCGAGTGGGTCCCCGGAAAGGACGCTGGAGCGGGAAATTCAGCAGAAGGAGCTCTTGCTGACGCGCATCAAGCTGGCTGAAAGCTACCTCTTGAATGTGAGTTGCACTGATTTCGCACGGCGAGCGATGCTTTTCAGTCGTCCGGGTTGTGCCCTCAGTCTTGCTTAACTCATTTGCTTCTTTTGAACCCTTTTAATACTACTTTTGGTGCAGAGCGAAGCGGCCAAGGTAGAGGCTCTCTCCCAAAAGTGGAAACAAGCCACATGCGAGGCGCTGGGCGAAGTGCAGCAGCTGCTCGGGCTCCAGGACATTGGACCCCCCGGTTCAGCTGCGGGTGGTGGCGGTGCTGGCGGCGGCGGCGGCAGCGGAGGCTGGCGGCGGTCGGGCTTTTCGGGGGGCTTCCACCGCGCGTCGTCGCCAAACAGCGGGTGGCCGCTCATGTCGGACGAGATGCGAGCGCAGTGCGCGGCGCAGTTTGACGCGGATGATGCGGACGGGTTTTTCGAGCGGCGGCAGCGGCGGCGAGATGGTGGAGGTGGTGGTGGTGGCGCCGGCGATGACGGCGATAACGACGACGACGACGACGCGGCGGACTTGGGGAAGAACGCGGGGTATTCGGAGCCTCGGCTGTACACGTTCAGGGAGATTGCGACGTCGCTGGGGTTCGATTTGGCGCTGGTCAAGTCGGACGCGGAGGAGGACGAGTGAGGTCGGACTTTCTTTCTTTTTTTTTTTTTTTTTTTTTTTTTTTTTTAAGTCCAGTGTCTTGTTCCTTCCTGTTTCTGGGTTTGGGGGGCGACCGTATCCTTTTTTTTTTTTTGCAAAATGATAGCACTCGAATAAAGTGTGGTGCTTTGAGCGAATGCTTGCTTGATTGTTTCTTCTCTATTGCTTCTTTGCTGCGGCACCCTTTCCCTTTCCCTTTCCAGCATTATTGTTACCCTTTGCAGTGGCAGCAGGAGCAGCAGCAGGCTCGACCGCTTTCGCGCCGCCGTCCGTCAGCTGCCGCTGATTTCCGGTGGCGGCGTCGGCCGCGTCCGCGTCCGCGGCGGCGGGCGCGGGCAGCGGCAGCAAGTGTCGGTAAAAGCGCGACGCGTTGCGCGCGGCGAACGCTGGCGGCTTTGGGATCGCGCCGTCCCTGAGGGTCGACACGGGCGGCGGAAACACGAAATCCTCCGTCATGGTGACGACGACCTTTTTAAACGCAGCCCTGCGGTCCTTCATGCCCGCGGGCGTCCTGACGTTGCGGCCCTCGTAGTTCATGGTGCGCACGTCCGTGATCTCGAGGCCGTACATGGCCTTGAGCAGCGCCTGGATGTCCACCTTGTTGAGCGACGGCGGCACGCGGAAGACGGCTTGGTGCGGAGGGAGCGTCGAGCGCACGAGGCGTAGCTGCACGTTGGGGAAGAAGAGCGTTGCGCCGGCTAGGGGTTGTTTTTTTTGGGGGGGTTCGTTAGTTGTGTGGTGTTAATTTTTTATTTTATTTTTTTTATTTTTTTTTTTTAGGTGAGTGGGTCGGAGTAGAGAGGATGCACGGGCGAGGGTTAGTCTTGCGAAGGTGTGTGTGCCATGGCGCGTGAAAACGGTTTAAAGATAAAAGGGTGGTGGGGGCCGGGCCAGGGGTGGCTCTGGGTTGATGCCTCGTTTGCGCGGCCGTCGCCCGCCAGCCTGTAGTTCTCGTTTGTCCGGGCCGGCAAGCAAACGTCCGTGCGTCCTGGACGATCGCCGAGCGCGCGGTGTGGGGTCGGCCCAGCCGCCGGGGAGGGCGGCGGCGATTCGCTCGCGCGCACGCTCGCTCGCTCGCTCCCTCGCCGTTGCTGCTGCCGGGAGGCGGCGACGACGCCGACGTGGACGGCGAACGACGTGCGATCGGGTCTCAGGCTCTGTCTCCCCGTCTCTCTCTGTCGGTCAGTCTCTCTCGGTCTGTCTCTCTGAGTCTCTCTCTCTCCCTCCATGGTTTGGTCGCACCTGGCAGGCGTGACATGGTCGCCCTTTCTTTTTTTCTTTTCTGGGCCAGTCACTCGTCTCTCTCTCTCTCTCTCTCTCTCTCTCTCTCTCTCTCTCTCCCTTCTCTCGCTCTCACTCTCTCTCTCTTCTGCTCTCTCTCTCCCTCTTTGCTCTCTCCCTCCCCGTCTCTCTGTTCTCTCTCTTTCTTTCTTTCTTTCTCCATTCGACGACGTTGTTGCCTCTCTGCAACCCGCAGATTCCTTACTGCGGCTAAACGTACGACCATTGTCGACCACCCACCGGTCTCGTACGACCCTCAACGCAGCTCACCACCCACCCATCCCATCATCCTTCGTGCCTGCTGCCGCCGCCCGCATTCATTTTCCCAAGAAGTCGAGCGCTTCGATAGTGCAACCCCAATTCCACAGGAGCGCGCGCCGCTAGCGGGGATCCTCACCACCCACCCAATCTGCTGTCGTTGTTGTCATGGAGTACAAAAAGCTCGTGCCGGAACGGGCACCGACATTGGCGGTGACTCCTGCCGCTCGCAAGGCAGCCGCAGAAGCAGCGTACTGGAAGGGTTTCAAGGTAGGAGAAAACCAAAAAAAAAAAAAAAGACGAGCAAGTTTTGGAGTGGTCCGAGGCCGCCCGCCCGCCCCCCATTCGCACGCTGACTGCTTCTCGCCATGACAGAACCCGGTGCTCGTCAAAGAGTTTTCTTCGGTCACGAGCATCCACTTTTCAGCCACAAAGCCGCACGACTTTGCGGTCACTTCTTCCACCCGCGTCCAAATCTACAGCCCATCCACCAACGCAGTCCGAAAGACCATCACGCGGTTCAAGGATTTCGCTTTTTCGGGATGTATACGCGACGACGGAAAGCTGCTCGTCGCCGGCGACGCATCGGGTCTCGTCCAAGTCTTTGATCTCAACAGCAGAGCGGTGCTGCGGTCTTTTTCGGGTCACAAGGACACGGTGCGTGTGACGCGATTCTCCCCAAACCACAACCACGTTCTCTCTGCGTCGGACGACCGGACAGTGAAGCTCTGGGATCTACCGAGTCAAGCCGCATTCGTCACGCTAAGCGATCACACGGTATGCAACCAACAGCGACAAACGACATCCTCTGTTTGGTCTAAACCTGCAATGACCTTGCGCTCACAATCTGCGTTCTCTCTCTCTCTTTTTTCGACTCAAAGGATCACGTGCGAGCGGCCGCCATCAATGTTGATAACCCACACATTGTCCTCACGGGCTCATACGATCACACAGTCCGACTCTACGACGTCCGCGCGCCCTCAAACAGCAACTGCGTCATGGCATTTTCGCACGGCGCACCCGTTGAATCCGTCCTCATTCTCCCCGGGTCCTCGCTGGTCGCATCGACGGGCTCCAACAAGCTCAAAATCTGGAACATCCTGGGCGGCGGCGGCGGCGGCATCGGCGGTACCCCCCGCCGCCGAGCCGTCCGCGCGTGCCTTCCAAACAGTCTCCAACCACCAGAAAACGATCACGTCCTCATGCCTCGACGGGTCGGGGACGCGGATCCTCACGGGCTCGCTCGACGGCCAGGTCAAGGTGTTTAGCCTCGAAGAGTGCCGAGTGGTCCACTCGATCAAGTACCCCGCGCCGATCCTGGCCGTCGCCGTGTCGCCCAGCGACACGCACCTCGCCGTCGGCATGACCACCGGCCTGCTCTCGATCCGCAAGCGCGTCGTCCGGACCGAGGACGCGGCACGCGCCGCGCGGCAGAACGAGGCGCTCGGCGGCGGCGCCGGCGCGAAGCGGCCCGCGCCCGGGTACATTGTTGCGCGCTCGCGGTTCATGCTGCCCCCAGCGCAGGGACCGCAAGCGGGCGACCTCGTGGTGTCGGCGTACGCGGCGGCGGGGGCGCCGACGACGGCGGTCGCGCTGCCGGACGGAAAGCTGTACCAAGGCCCGGCGAACCTGCGGCCACCGTCGCTGACAAAGTACGACCAGATGCTGCGAAAGTTCCAGTACGGCGAGGCGCTCGACCTCGCGCTCGACAAGGACCGCGACCCCGACGTGGTCGCGGCGCTGCTGCAGGAGCTCGTGGCGCGCAGCGGCCTCAAAACTGCGCTCGGCGGCAGGGACGACGCCGGACTCGAGCCCATCACCAGCTTTTTGTTGAAGAACCTGGTCGGGTCGCGGCATTCAAATATCTTCATGCACGTCACGGACGTTATTTTGGGTAAGCGTTTCGCGCGAGAAGGCGGCTCCTATTTTTTCGACTCACCGGTTCCCCTTCTTTTTTTCGTTCCACCTCGCCCATTCCACCTCACCGCGCAGACATCTACGGGTCGGTGATCGGAAAGTGCACGATCATTGACGAGCTGTTCATCAAGCTTGGGAGGAAGGTCCGGGAGGAACTCGATTTCCAAGAGTCGATCACCCAGTGCTTAGGGTTGCTAGAAATCCTCCTTTCTCAGCAATAAATGCGTTTCAGCGCAATGCTCTGCTTTTGCTTTGCTTTGTGATGTGTGCCGTTTGTCAGAGTGAGAGAAGGAGAGGGAGGGAAGGAGAGGTGCAGAGAGGGGTGGTGGGATCGATGATGTAAGTTGTGCGAGCGAGCGACAGAAAAAAAAGTGGGCTTTCCGCTACATTGGGGGGAGGACGTTGTCTTTGACGCGTGTCGCTCCGCCCAACGACCCTCGCATCGCGTTGGCGCCTCCACATCCGATGGATCCTCATGCGTGCTCCGAAGCCCTCAAAGATGACGACGACGACAGCGACCGTCGGATGAGAAGACGGAGTAGAGGTGACCACGACGTCGGCGATGCCGGTGGTGCAGTCGACATGGCACTCAACCGGCAAGGCTCCGACGAGCTGCTTCCGCCGCAGCTGCTGCACACAGTCCTGGCGGACCTCATGGCTCGCAAGTCCCTGCTCCTCGCAGCTACTCCAGCCGCCGCCGCCACGGCAAGGTACAGCGGCGCGGCAGACGCACTGCGCCCCCCGTCGCCGCCGTCAGGCGGAAGTACACCCTTGCCCGTCCGCGAGCTGGAACTCGCCCTCTCCATGCTCTGGGAACTGGCAGCCCGCCGGCGCTCCGCCGACACCATCCTCGCGTCGCAGGGCCACTTGGTCCTGTCCGGCTGGATCCGCTTCCTCGCCGCCAACGCCGCCGCCGCCGCCGCCGCCCACACGACGCGCAGAGACGGCAAACACCCCGCGCTGCCGCAGGGTGATGACGCCGACCGCATCGTCGAGCTCGCTCTCGGCACCCTGGCCAACGCCGCCTCGGCCGCTACCCCGCGCCTGGCGCGCAGGTCCTTCTTTCCGGCTCGCGCACCCCGCTCCTCACCATCATCTTCTTCTTCTCGTCCGCCGTCTTTGTCGCCGTCGAGCACGGAGCAGGACCAATTCACCGAGGCCGACGCCGCCATGCGGGACCTGCTGCGCGACGCGTGCGACGTGTCCGCGTCCCACCCGGTCTTTTCGACGACGGCCGCGGCGCCGCTGCTGCCCGCGACGGCGCGCTCGCTCGCGGCACTCGAGCAGGCGACGCGCCTCGTTGCCGCAGTGATGGCGCGCGCACTGGCATCCTCGGGCGGCGAGGACGACGACGACGGCGGCGGCAGCGACTGCCATTGGGACGACGACGTCCTGCGGCTGGACGAGGTTCTCGCCGACCACCCGGCCGTCGTCGCCGCCTGGGTGACCTACGCGCTACAGTGGCGCGCGCCGGTCGCCCCGCTGCGCGAGCAGGCCGTGGCGGCACTCGAGTGCGTCTTAGCCGGGCGCAGCAGCAGCGACCTTCGCCGCACCGGGGGCGGCGGCGGGGACGACGACGACGATCCGACCGCGCACGCCGCCGCCGGCGCAGCCCCGCGCGCAGCCTTCCCCCGCGCAGGAGCCGTCCTCGACGGCCTCCGTTGGGCGTTCCTGGAGCAGCTCGATGCGCTGTCTGCCGCGGCGGCGCCCAGCGGAGGTTCCACGGAACCAGGCTGGCCGTGGTGGCGCCAAACGCTCGACCTGCTCTCCCAGCTCCTCGGCGTCGGCAGGCAACCGCCGTCGACGGTCGCCACACTCTTGGCCACCCTCCGCGCGCTGCTGCGCCGTCTCGACACCTCCGGCGCCGCCGGCGGCGGCCAGCAAGCTTCGGAGTGGGAGGCTCCCGACGACGACGACGACGGACCCGACCAGGACGACGATCACGACGGAGAGGGAAACCGCACCGCCGCCGGCCGCCGCCGCGCTCCCGCGGCGGCTGTATCGTGTCTGGTGCGGCTCGTCTTCCACGCGAGCGCGCCGCGCCTGCCTAGCAGAAACGACGCCGCGGCGGTGGCGGCTGCGGCGATGCGCTGTGCGCTGCCGTCGCTGAAGGGGTGGGCCGTTTTGAACTGGGCTGTGCGGCAGCTGTACAGCGCGGAGTGGGCGGACGCGGACGACAAAGAGGCTGATGAGGTAGTGAGGAGGATTTTCGAAGAGGGTACGGAGGCTCTGGCGAACGGCGTTGACGTCGACGTGGGCGATTCGCGGTGGTTGGAGGTGAGGTTGTCTTTTTTTTTTTTTTTTTTTTTTTTCTTGTTCTTGTGATCGTCTCTCGGTGAGAGGGCTGTTTTCAGAGTAGAGTGAGTTTTGACGGCGGTCCCTCGCTCTTATTACCCCACCACCTCCAGGACCACCGCTTTGGTGAATTGCATTGGAGAAGAGGAGCCGCGTACCAGGAGGATGCCGACACGGAGGCCGAGTCCGAGAGAAGGGTTGAACGCGTGGTGACGGAGACGCTCTGCTTGATGGTCGTCGTAGCGCAGCGCGACGGCGCTGGCGAGAAGGCTCAAAACGCTGTGAAAGCCGCGCTGGGGGGTTTGCTGAGCGCCTGAAAGCATATAATAGGCAGTTCTAATGGATACTGAATGTATTTAAGTTTTAATTGGAAATCATTCATCGCGAAGCCACGATGAGCACCAGCAGCACGGCTGGGTCCAAGAAGAGAAGGCCGAGCGGCGCAACGACGACGACGTCGACGTCCAAGGCCCTGCTGGCGGCAGCCTCGACCGACGACGTCGTCGATGAGGCGCTTGCATACGATGTGAGAGATCTCTCAAATACCACTCACATCCGTTTTTGATCGCCCCTCTCCCCGCAAGGTCGTCATCATCGGCGCAGGGATCTCGGGCCTTACCGCCGCATGGTCCTGCCTCGACGCCAACCTCCGCATCGCCGTCCTCGAAGCCCGCGATCGCGTCGGCGGCCAGTGCCTCACGCAGGTCCTCGACGCATCCCCGTCGCCCACGAGCGCAGTCCGCGTCGACCTCGGCGCCACCTGGATCCTCCCCGATCGCCAGCCGCACATCACGCAGCTCCTGACGACGCTGGACCTCGCCACCGCCGAGGCCTCCAGCGCGGCAACGACGACAACGACAGCGGGGGCGCGCACGCTGCACATCCCCGCGCGGCCAGCGGACGCGCCCCTCGTGTTCACGCCGAGCGCGTCGGCGCCGCCGCCCTTGGCCGCCGCGGCGCTGCTGGACGCCCAGCTGGCCGCCTCGACCCTGGCCTGGATGCAGCGGCGCCTGGCCCCGCGCCAGCAGCCGTCGCGCGCCGTCGCGCAGACATGGGACGCCCTCTCCGTCGCAGAGTGGATGCGCAAGAGCATGTGGACCGCGACCGCAAAGCGCGCGTTGGCCCTCGCCGTGAGGCTGCTCCCCGGCGGCCGCGAGGTCGAGGAGGTCGGCTTGGTCGCGCTGCTGCGCGCGCTCGAAACCGCGGGTGCCGCCGGCGCGGCCGGCTTGCTGGCGGGGATCTTTGGCGTCGGAGAGCGGCGTGCGCGCGTCCGCGAAGGTTCGAGGGGGGAACCGTGCTCGGTGCTTACTGTGTATTTATTGAGTTCTTCAACGCGCTAGGGGCCCAGGCCATCCCGATCCTCCTCTCGACTCGGCTGCACAACACGCAGCTGTTCCTCTCGCACCGCGTCACGCATGTCTCCCGCACGCACCACCCGACCTACCTCCGCATCCACACGGCGTCGTCCACGCCCGTCCCCGCGACCTTCCTCGCCAAGGCCGTCATCGTCGCGATCCCTGCTCCGCTCTGCCTCGCCATCCAATGGGCGCCCGCGCTACCCCCGCGCAAGCTCCATTTCCTGCAGTCGAGGGCCGCCGCGGCCGGGTACGCCGCAAAGGTCGTTTGCGTGTACGATGCTCCGTACTGGACCGAGTCCGGCCGTTCCGGCGAAGCCTTGAGCCTCGAAGGCCCTGTCGCGGCTACTTTTGATGCGTCGCCGAAGGGCGACGGGGAGGGCGTCGGAATACTTGTCTGCGTTTTGGCGGGGTAAGTAGGCATTTCCCGCGTTCAGCTTTGTTTCTACGGTTAAGGGCGAAAGACTAACCAAGTTGCCCCTGGACTTGTGTGGGATGCGGGGACATACAAGGTCGCCGGGCCGTGACTGGTCGGACCTGCCTGAAGAACATCGCAAGACCGCCGTTCTTCGACAGCTCCAAGCGCTGTTTGGCGACGACGGCCGAATCGCGACCCCTCGGCGCTACATCGAAATGGACTGGTCGCGAGAGCAGTACACCGGCGGATGGATGGGTACAATCAGCCAAACCCCAACCACCTGATTTCTTTTAGTCTCCGAATCGTTTGTTTCTTTAACGACCTCTCCTTCCTTGTCCTCTACGATTCGTCCCCAAGGCGGCCTGGTTGGCCCCGGTGTCTCCTCGCAGTTCGATGACGAGTTTCACAAGCCGGTCGACGGAGTCTTCTTCGGAGGCTCTGAGACTGCGGCAGAGTGGGCAGGACACATGGATGGAGCGGTGAGGGAGGGGCGTGAAAGCTGTTGAGGAAGCGGGATTGCTCAATGGTTACAACGCCAATGCCCCGCAATTCAAAATAGGTTTCAAGCGGAGTCCGCGTCGCCAAGGACGTCATTGGGTTTCTCAAGGCTGGCGGTCGTACAAACGGGGGCGCGTCGGCGGCCGGTCGGCGCGCAGCAAAAGACGACCACGGAGACCACGACGACGACGCGGGCGCGAGCGGCCGGTTGGGCGTCCGCGCCGCGGAGAGGCTGCGCGACAAGTACGAGGTGCAGCAACTCTCGTGGATGTACCGGTGGCTGACGATGGCTGTGGCAGTGGCGGTGCTCTTATTTGGCGCCGCGTTTGCGATCGCGAGGTTCTTGCTGCGTTGTGGGAATTGAAAGAATACAAATTTAAAGGCGAGCTTACGGCCACGGATCGCTTAGTGAGCGGAAGGAAGCACACGAAAGAGACTTTTCTCTCAAATAGCAATGAGGCAGGAAAGAACTGTGGTAACAAGGTCAGGAACGGCAAGCTAACGCGACGAAAAGTACAATTACTCATCAACTTGATGACAGTGCGAGAGCAGCCAGGAACGACACATCGGTTTCTTAATAGAACATCTTGTAACGAAAGTTGGTATGCATAAAGTTCAATAGTAGGGCATTGCCCTGGCAAAAGCTGACCACAGCTGCCTGTGGGAGGTTTTCAATTTTTGCTTCATGTCCAAAGCTATAGAGATAAGAGTCAAAACTTGCCAAATTGATAAGCTTGTAAACAGGAGTGCACATGAAGATTACCGCTTTAGTGCAATTTGTAGAACGTTGGCAGATGCATCGTTTTACGGATCTCTAGGTTGGCTAAAGAAACTGTGACCATGGTGAATCAGAAAGCCATTCCAACCAAATGGACCACTTCCAAAACGAAGCAAATCACAAAATGCGTCAGACACATTTGTTGGGGCCAATGCATTGGCATGGAAGAGGTGCAGACAGAAAACTGAATGCATTTGCTCCAGCAAATATGTCTGACACAATTTCAGATTTGCGAGGGTTTTGGAAGTGATCCATTGAGTGGTTTGGTTGTGCCAAAATCTTTTTCTTTGGAATATATGTGTGGACGACAGGCTGTTGAGCCTGTGACCTCAAATAAATTAAGTGTACACCCACTTTTTAACTGGTAGTTGTGAGGATTACCACCCTGTCTCGACCTGTGTTTTGCTGGCAAAATGTGACTGGACTTCGATTCCTAATCTCTTATTATTTATTGGGTTTCCATACAGCCTCCAACTGGCTCCGTATGTCTTCCTCTGAGCTCTACTTATTATTAATTTATTATTATTATTTATTGGCAATGTTGCAGACAGAAAGACTCAGTCTTGATTCTTATTGCTGATACAAGGCTCCCTTGCTCAGTGGTTAGAGCTATCCCTTCAATTGGGAAGGTGCCAAGCTTGAGACCTGCTAGTTGACAGACTGAGCAGAAATGCAAAGTCCTACTATGCCTGGCCAATGGCACCTCCCTTTTGGAAATGACTTAGGACTGAAACACTTCTGTGGGAGAAGTGCTAAGCCCAGATGGAGAGAGTTAACAAGATGATGGCAGAGTTAACAAGCTCTACCACCTGCCACCATGAAGTAATGCCTCATAAAAGGGTATGAGATCACAGGGTTTTTCCTTAGGTGGTTTTTACTTATTTTCTCAATAAGTAATGTATTCTGTTTCTCCTGTTTTCCTGTTTTCTCTTTTATTTCTTCCTTGTTGTCTCTGTCCGTGCTTCTTATTGGCACCAATCATTTCTTGCCAGCTCTCTCCCTTCTGTTTGCCAAGAAATGCCCCATGATTCTCTGGGCTGTCTTCCTTGTTTGGCTGGCTCAGCCCCATTTCTTGGTGATTCACTCCTCCCATTCTTTTCTTTACTATTTTAGTTATTATTTTACTGCTTTGTATGTGTTTTCCCTCCTTTTTCCCTCCTCCCTGGTATTCCAACCCTTTCATATTTAAGCAGCTGCCCCTCATCTTTTTGAGTGTGTGAACCTGTGCCTGAAGTTGCCTTGCCTGCCCTTTTCTTCCTGACTGTATGTAGAGCGGGGGGTGGCAGTCCCCTGGTGTGTGACAGGAGGTTGAAGTCCTCTTGGCCATCATGGCAGTGTGCTGGGTTCAAGCCCCAGTGCACCTCACCATTTCTGCATGCTGCTTAGGTTGGACTGGGTTGGAGCCACTTGGTGATGGAAGGATGGAGGGTAAATCTGTGGTGATGCCTCTAGGTTCCAGCCAATACATCTAGTCAAATCCAGGTCTCTCAAGGTGATATGAATGAGTTGGCTGGTCAGGTACTGCTGCAGGAATGGTCTCTCAGGTATGCCCCCTCCTCCCTGGTTGTTGGCTCCTGTGGCCTCTGGTGGGCCTGGTCTTCACTGGGTTCAGACCCTCTTTCTCTCAGATTAATGCCTGTGATGTCATGGTGCCACACTTGTGTGTGGGAGTGGGTTTTAACCTTCCTTGCTTCTAAGATAGGGGATTCCTCTGGCCTGGAGAGGCAGACGTCTGTGTCCTAGTAGGATGAAGCAAGAAGAGTCCCACTGACGCCCACCCTGTGTGCTCCCTCCTTGGATTGAGTTGGAACCTCGCTTGGGAGTGAGACAAGATGTGTCTGGTTCTGTTAAGTGGAAAACAGTTCTGGTTTGATCCAACAGGCATCTCTGCACACTACCTGTTCCTTGTGTTTGCCCTTTGTGTCCAACCCCCTCCAACTTAGGGCTTGTCTTGTTAGGTGGACCTGACTGGTTAGCAGCAAGAGGCACAAGACGGACCCGAACCTATTGTGACTGTCAGTTATCGTTCTCACGATGCCCATAGGAGAGCAAGCCAATGCAGACCTGGGTGCTGGCTTGCGCTGATGGCAAATACTCCAAGTATTAAGTGGAACGGAACCTGGTGTCAACAGTTTTCCTCCTCCTCTGCTCAAGCAGATAATATAGGAGAGGTTTTTACCCTGTGCCAATCACGCTTGCCTAGCAACTATTACAGTGTGCATATCATCACCATGTACCAATAATTCATCACAGAGTTTTTCTCTTTCTCTCCAAGTTGGGGAGAAGGACCACCCACAAACACACATCTCCACTTCATTCACTCCTTCCACTCACTCACTCAGAGTAGACTGTTTACATTTCGCAGAGAGGGAGCTAGTGCTCCAAGGTGGTGGCTCCAACAGGTTGGGACCTGGTCACTTTCCTCCCCACTCTCTTGCCTTCCCCCTTGGCTTCTGCCTTGGGAAGGAGCTGGCACAGATTGGTTGGTGCTGCCTTAGGCGCCCCCTTTGTTGCCCTAAGTCTCATTCCTTACTGAGTGATTCGGTCCCTTTGGCTTTGCCATTGGGGTTTCTCTGTGTCTTGGACCAGAGGCATTTTGCACTTTCTTTTGTGCTTGTGCCATCTTTGTCACACTTTTCTTATGTTTCCCTTTCAGATGTGTGATGGTTGCTCTTTTTGTGTTTATAGAGTTTCTTTTGTGTTTGATGATGGGCTTTAGTAGACTCCAAATACATTTTCCTGTCTGGTGACCCCTAGAAACCTTCCTTTGCCCTTTTCATTAGATAGGAATGGTATTTAGGCCATTGCTCTATTTCCACCTCCAGCCCAGGGTGAGGAGATTTTGAGAGCACAGCCTCACAGAGTACGCTCAGCACCAACCTCTTCAATTTGTTCCTGCTTGTGCTTTGTGGTTGTTTGGCAGCTTTCAATAGCCCCTGCATACGCAATCTTCCTGTTCCAGCACTGGCACGTTGTGGAACATGTTTGAAGCTCATGCACCTACTGGACTGAACTCTCTGGAGGTGGTTGTGCTTGGCACCTTCCCCACCAGATGAGAATCTAGGCAACTCATTAGAGTGACTGCTGTCAAAAAACCGACTTTGAAAGTGGTGCTCCCGGTCCGAGAATTGAACCCGGGCCTACCCTGATAGGGTGATACTAGCCACTATACTAACTGGGAATGCTACATTGTGGGCACAAATACTTATGATCTGGTCTCCAGAGCTCCTAACAGTTGAAGCCACTGATACCAATGGTCCCTTTTAAGGCATGTTGAAACTCACTTCTTGATTAGGTGGTTTGACTTTTCATGTGGAGTCTTTTGACATGACAATTCCTAGCTGTTGAGGGGGTTTTTCCACCTGACAAAAACTTTGTTGTTCTGCCACTTGTGATTCCTCGCCTGTGCAACATGGGAGGCTCTTGCAGGTGAGTGTGTGTGTTTGTGTGGAAAGACAGCATGCAAATTCCTCAGCACAAACTGACTTCTTATGGAAACTGTGTGTCCTGCTGTGCCTGTTCCAGGAAATTTGCCCAGCAATCCTGCGTGAAGTTTGAAACTCTGCATCAGCCACACTCCTTGCACTTTCATTGAAAAGGTAGTTTTCCGTAGCAATTTGTGTGCAGAACATTTTCAAGGCATTTCTCATCTTCCCCTCTCCCCCCCCTGCCCCCCATTTTGCCAAGAGGTGCAGATCTGGCACTCCGCCTCTTTATCTGCGTAATGGTTACAAATAAGACGCACCCAGTTCCTGCCAAGCAAGACTAGATGGAATATCACAGGCTTCACAGCAAGTTTCGTCATTAGTACCAGGGGATCCCTACTTTGCTATTGGGGGTATATATCAGTGGTAGATAGCTAGCTTCGCATGCGAGATGCCCAGGGTTCGATCCCCTGTGCCTCCACAGTGTCGTTGAAATACTTTGAAGTTATTAGTATCACTGCCACGGCCAATCTGACTAGAGGTCCTGTTGGGCGATGCACTCACAAAGCATGTCTTCCAAACAGTCTCCCTGACTGGAAGATGCACAATCCAAGAAAACTGCTGAAGAATTTCAATTTTTATGTTCATCACGTACTTGCCAAAAAGGAGTGACAAGGGCTGCTTTACTGCAGCCACACCAAAATAACCAGCAAGCACACAAACAAAAACCCACTTGCACACCAAGAACAGCAGCACCTGCACAAAAAAGCAGCACATACAGTGCAGGACGTCGAAATCAAGCAAATTTGGATTTTCTCATTTGACCATCAAATCTTTTTCCTGCTAAGGCAACCCCACCAACTTCCCAAGCCCATTTGCTTCTCCTGCATCTCAGTATGAGATTCTTGAGAATCTCATACAAGGTGTCAGTCATAGTTTAGGTTCTTCAGCTCTTACTCTACGATGATTCGGTACAACACATTGTATAGTTTTGGACATGAAAATATGACCCCATCAGAAAGAAGAATCAATTTCGGTTGTTTCTCTAATTTTCATAATTTTTTTCCACTATGTAGACTTAATTTTTAGTCCTAGAACAAGGTTTGCCAATTCTTAGTGCAATTAGAAACATCATCTTTGTGATAATGAAAGAGCTATTTGGCTCCTTGGTTAAAACAGGTCTATGTCTTGATTATAGGTGTACATAATCATGCAAATGCTTTATATCTCTTATCTTTTCTTCCTTGTCGGTAATTTTTCATTCTTCCTTTCTTTCGCCTTGCCCTTGGAGAAGCAGCCTCATTAATCCACTACCTTTACAAATGTAACCCAACCTTCAATGAATGCCATCTCTAAGAATTTAGATTTGTATTAGTACCCTGAACCTTTTTTTATTCCCCTCTTTTTAAGGAAGCCTGTGTGGGCTTCTCTAATGCTGCCGTTGCAGGCTTGATACTGAATCACACAAGTTGTCCTTGTAGTGAGAAGGGTTCAAGGAGAACCTCTGACTGTGGGCAAGACACGTGTTGACTGAGAACGCATCACCCTGCGACACAAACATAGATAGAACACCAGCGTCGTTGACAATGATGGAAGTTAGAACACTGATGACTTAGACAGTCGGTCAGAGGTTGGAGTTTGAGATGCCACATTCCATCTACGCTGGTGGCTGCGGCGCTGCCACCATGCCGAAGTCGTAGTCACAATGTGTGAGTCTGATAGTTGGACATACAATGTAGTTCCCCCACCACTAGACGCTAAAGCTATATTTGACTCAAGATCTCATACCTGCCCAAAACAGAAATAGAAGAAAAAAAAGGTATAATCAAGTGAGCCAATTTTTGCCCAACCCCCCACCCCCCCCCCTAATAAACCTATGGCTCCTATACCAGCTTTCAAGGAGGTGCTGCAGCGTTGCTGGTAGTACTGCTAAAAATTGACAGAACCACCATTCCAGATTCAGATTGGATGCAAGAGGGTCCTGCCACCAATCCTTTTGTTAACACAGACAGCACAGAATCGCAGTTTCGCAAGGCAGACGGATTCCAGGTTTTCAGCAGATCCGTGCCATCCCAACAAGTCAGGACTTGGTTCAAGTGAACCTTGATTATGGCCTGACTGCCCTTGAAGCTTGACTCAAATGATGTACTAGCTTGATTGACAGCTACAGCAATCACTAATCAATATTCCTGCTGCCAGAGGCAGCAACAGCAGTAAGGGCACTGTAAAGTCTGCTCCTGCCACCACCAAGGGTCTGGTCTCTGCAATCCCACGATTCCCACCGCACACCACCCACTGCAGTCCCCTTTCTCCAACTTGACAGCTCCTTTCAACGCTGGGTTTTGCCTTTGATGCTGTGCAGATGACTCAATCAATTCAATCCTTTGCTCAGGATGGTACCATGATTGCCTCTCTCATAGGCAAGTACCTGCAGCAATGGTGCCAGGCAGAGCATTGTCCCACTTCTCCACCTGCAGGCTGCAGCCTGCTTTCCCTCAAGCACTTGCAGACAGCAACCTGGCACTGCAGCAGGTTTCGGGAGGGAGGTTTGCGGCACACAGCTGCAAACTCAAAGGAATTGTCACCACCAACATGTCAAACCTTCAGCTCAGTCTGCTTCTTTGCCTTCCACCCTGCTGTCACTCGGAGCAGAACTGCAGAGCTGCTGACTATCCTGGCAAAGTTCATCAACAATTGAAACCTAAGCAAGTGTTTCTTAGAACACAGACAGCAACGGAGGGCCAGAGTGCACAGCAAACGCTGCACCACCTTAGAAGCCTCACTCAGCTTTTCCCAACCGCTGGCCAAGATGGGAGTGCAGCCCAAAGGCAAAAGAAAAAAAGGTGTGTTGTTTGGGATTGGATGGATTCTGCCACCGCAAAACTCTTTGCTTGGGATAGGGCAGATGTTTGCCAATCTCTGAGGGCAAAGTCCAAATTCAGGTTTTGTTCAAGTTGAGATCAAGTTCATTTCAAGTTCTTGTCATTTCTCTCCAATAATGAAAAATGCAATGCTCTCGGCTGATCGGTGTTGTTGTTCTGTGTGTAGTTAATCCAGAGATTGTGTGTTACAGTCTGGTGGAAGTTGGTGCACCTGAGGCAAATCTGTGAAGGACATTGAAAATGTAATGCACAACTATATAAATGACTGGGACTAGTGAGGGTGGGGGGAGTGTGTGTGTCTGATGGTGGGGGTGGCGATGGTGACAGAGGAGGCAGATGGAATCAAAGGCAAATTTTTATCAATTATCGTGTGTGCAGGAGCATATTTCAACAGGGACTATGCTTGGATTTGTGGTCCAGTGGTATGATTCCAGAGGAGACAGATGGAATCAAAGACAAATTTTCTTCTTCTTTCTTATTGATTACAATGTGCGTGGTGCATTTTTCAACAAAGATCATGATTGGGTTTGTGGTCTAGTGGTATGATTCCTTCAATCCCCAGCAAGCCCTGTTATTTCTTCTGGAGGTGCAGGAGGAAAGGGGAAGGAACCCAGTCAGGCCAAGGAGGAGCCTATTTCGCCCAGTTATGAAGAGTGTCTCTGCTGCAAGACTACTGCAATGCAACAAAGCGCAGAGCAGCAAGCCACAATTATTACCTTGCCACTGGATAGTTTTTCCTTCACGCTTGCTTGTTTTCACTCAAGTGAAAGGGATGGTGGTTTCAGGGAAGTTGCTACAAGGGACTTGTGGAGTGCGTTTGTCTGAGCTTATTCCAACACAGTTACATGGTCAAAGCTGATGAGTGTGCCAAATTATGCCTTTGTTCTGGTGCTTAGGGCATGACTGCACTTGTGCTGGGTCTCAGGACTTCTGCTAATGTGGAAAGACACTCCTTGAAGGCAGGCTCACATTCACAAAGCCTGTTTTAGAAGTCAGAATGCTACTGTCCCTTTGATCTGAGGAATTGAGCTAGCTTAAAATGTAGACTGTAAGCAGAGTCAGACTCCACACCCCACACCCCCCGGCATTCATTTGTTCCTCAAAGTGCTCTGTACAGGGATCGAACCTGTGACTTTAGCGTCCATCATACCCACAAGGGGGCGTATTAGCACTACACTCTAACCAACTGAGTTAACGGAGCCTCTGCCTGATACAAGCCCGCTGCTTTACTCACACAGAAGGAAAAATGTCAGAGGTCTTAGGCGCCAGATTAAGGCTCTGGTCTCTCCGGAGGCGTGGGTTCGAATCCCACTCTACTCAATCTTCCCAATATCTCAGCCATCCTTAGTTGTAGTTTAACCTAACTGCTGCAGCAGAGGTGGTTTAACGGTAACGGAACTGTCACTGCAAACTAAGAAGTTTAAATGTTCAACCAAGCAGGATCAGGAAAAGAGCAAATTGGTGAAGCAACCTCGGCCATCTGCCTCCCAACAAGGCTTTAATATGTTGCGTCCTGTGTAAAATGTTGCAGGGCTGAGAGATGGATTAGGGTGGTAACTACTACAAAAACCTGCTTCCAGAACAAACAGACGCCATGCTTTCCACGTGTACACATTGAGGTTCTGCCTGCTCCATATGGTAGGCCCCTCACAAGAGCCTAGCTGGGAAAGCATGGGGGGTCTGGGTATCTGTCACTCAAGGGCCCAGGGTTCAAATCACAACGCCAGCTGTTGAAGGCAACAAGAAAGAGTACAGTCTTGAATCACAAGGAGTGGTGCAGTGGAGATGCCTGACGACCCTGTAAGTCTGTAGTGCATGGGGTGGGTTTGCCGAGGTGAAACCTGGACATAGTCTATGCCTGGATCTCTGGTATTGGTTATCGATTTGGATCCTTAGTAGGGCCTTACACGAATCAGACAGGATTCGAAGTCCGATTGAACTTGATTTGGGTTTTTGGACTCGAAATTGTTACTTTTAGGCTCTGGTATTTAATTCGATAAATGACCACTTTTTGGCCGAATGACCTTAAATCAGCCAGATATTCGAAAATTTACAAAGTGGCCAGGCTTGTCAGCTCACAGGACTGTGAGCGCTGCCAGGGGAGAGAAGTCTCACGCATCCCTCGGGGCAGTGTGCTGCCATACATTGTTTCCTCCTCTGCAGTGTAAGTGCAGTGGGGACAGGACAAGGGAGTGACAGGTTGTTCAGTGTGGACGGCGGAGGAGCGGCCACAGAGTGAGTCGACTTCAGCACGCAGAGCATTGAACTCAGACCGACCAGGAAGGTTGGTGAGAGAGAGCATGTTGAGGTGCCAGGCGAGGTCGTTGGCTGTGACACAGTGATCCAAGTAGTTAAACTGCCCAGCTGCAGTTGGGATGAGATCGTGTTGGATGACCTCTTGAAGGACCTGGTTGGTGCAGAGTGGTGGATGGCATGGTGTTTGCACATGTCCTTGGCAACACTTCCTGTTTGGACCACTGTTGCCAAAACCAGCAAAGGGACTGACAGGCTCGAGGGTCTCGTCATGCGCCATGGGTCCGGAATGGGTGGCACACCAACTCCAGATGGCGTGGGTGGCATGCAGTGAGGTGCCACTGACGTGGGTGTCTGTGGTGTCCGCGGAGACACAACTCCAGGTGGTACACATTGGGGACATGTGGGTCATGTGCGACAATACAATGTCTCGACTGGGGGACGAGCGGGGCTGGCAGCGTGGGCAGCTGGAACTCGAGCAGCAGTGGATGGGGTCACTTTAGAAGCACGTCAGTGGTATCCCTCAGCCCAAGCTGCCTCAGCTTCTCAGGCAGCAATTCTGGAGTGGCGAGCAGTGTCAGCAGCATCACGGAGGCCAGTCGCGTGGGAAGTTGCAGCTCGTTCAGCCCCTGGCGGACAAGGACAGCACGTTCAGCAGATTGACAGGAAGCGGCTTCTCAGATAGCAGCTTCAGCAACTTCAGTGCAGGCAGCGTTAGCACGGGCAAGGGCAGGACGCACAGCTGCAGTTCAGGCTGCCTCAGCATCAAAACAGGTAGAAGGGGATGACCAAGGGTGGGAAGTGGCGTCATAGGTGGGGACCTCTGAGGACATTGACAAAAGGCGTACGTGTGGTCGTGGGTGGATGAAGGCTGAGGGATCAGGCAAAACTCGCAGGCAACAACTCTCAGCAGGCACTGTGAATTGTTCCATGCGCATAGGGATCAGGAAGGGTCGTTCAGCTGCAGTGCAAAAGCTGGGGATACTAGCACCTTGGGTAGCCCAGTTGTCTGTTACCTGGGGCACGGCAGGTAGATCCAGGTACACTGCACAGAAGTAGCGATACAGGCAGAGCTCTGAGGGCAAACCTTGGGTGACGATACCAACACCAGGTCGTACGAACTTGCCTTCCCAGGGGAGGAAGACAACATCAGCATCGATGGCTTCAAGGTAGAAGTGAACAGGTTTGAAAAGCTCATCAACAGCAGTTTCAAAGTTGATGTGGATACTGAGGTGCATGAAGGTAGACATTGTGTATGTGCTGTCCAGGTTTTTGAGGGCAGTGGTTATATCCAATGTATCCATCTCGCTGGGGATGTAAGGACAGGAGTGCCAGGCCAGTTGTGGGGCAGGTGGGCAAAAAGCCAATTGATCCATTCAGGGGAATGGGCAACAAGACTGGCAGGCATCAGTTCATTGAGGTCAATGGACAGCTGTCTGATGATATACTGCTCGAGTTCAGACTCACCCAGTTTGACAATGGTGCGACGGCGTGTGTCAGAACCCTGCTTCTGCAGAGGTAGGCCTATCAGCATCATGTTCAGTGTCAGGTACACCGTCAGCCATGGTGTAGCTTCTTAGGAGTTTGAACTTCTATACACGCTTGTTGAATGGGCAAGTGGGGAAAAGGGGAGTGGTCCAGCAACAGCTTACAATACAAAAGAAGTGCGAAGCAGACGCTGGGATCTAGGCCCCAGAGTGAAGGAAAGGAAACAATAGGCTAAAATTAACTTAAGTGGCCTGCGCAGTGTTTCTAAAATGGGGTTTCCTTGCATCTCTCTCAACGCAACCCCAGTGAACCGTGAATAGGCCCAAAATCTTTTCAAGTCGTGAGTTAGCGCACTGAAAGTTGGAATAGTTTTTTGGTAAGGCGCAGGAACGCATGAGCGTTACCGTCATTTGGGAGTCTGTGAATGCGTGAATGCCCACTATGCTGACCGAGTGCAGGATTGAACATATTTCCAAAAATTCAATTGAGCGTGACTGGGATACAAGACTACATTGGCCTTTAAGCTGCTGGATCCCATCGTGAACCAGCATTTGTGAGTGCTAGATATCATATAATCGACCGGATAGTCATTCGTTTCCTTTTAAGTATGAAGCGGGAAAAAAGGAATGCTTGGCATCCAGGGAGCGAAGAGCAAGAGCTCGAATGGCCACTTGCGAGAGCTCTGGCTCCTCGCTCCCTGCTGGATTGTACGCCTCCTCTCACTCGCGCAATAAACACCGCACTTGCTACGCGTGCGTTTTTGCCCATGTTTATCAACAATTGCCGCACCAACCCCTCCCCCCTCCCTCAACCAACCAACCAATCAACCAACGTACTCCAAATGCACAATCACCTCCAAATCTGCAAAGGCGCTGGGCGAGACCCGTGTATGGAGACGCTGAGGTTCTTGGTCGGTGCGGTGCTCGGACCGCGCTTGCTCCCTCCTTTTCTGTGTTGAAGTGTTTCAAAAAATATGAAAATGAAAGGGAGCCGCTACCAAAGCCCGAAGCGAGCACCACAATTGACTGAATCGCTCGATGAGCGCCAGTAAACAAAAGAGACTTTCTTCTCAAACAGTACAGAGGCTGGAAAGAAATGGAGGGGTCACAAGCGAAGATGTGGGGGATGGAAGGGAGGAGGCGATGAAGACGGAGAAACATTGAAGAGAACGAAAAGAAAAGAGGATGAAGAAAAAAGCTCCTGGCGCGGGTCCACCCACGTCCATCACGTCCTCGGCTCATGACAAGCTGGCCGCTCCCTGAGCCGCCGGCCCACTTCCCACTTCCCCCCCTTCAGCCGCCACCTCAGCTCAACCGAACGAAATCGATTAGATCTCCACTCAACTGGTGAGCTCGACTTGGATATTCCTTGAAAAGCGTTGACCCAGTCAGTATCAATTAGTACGAAGCGCCCCCCCATCTTCAAGAAAAAGTCGTACCGGTGAACAAAGCACAAATAGTCCACGTAATTCATCGAATCATAATTCTGGTCCTCCACCAAAAAGTTTGCAAATTCCACATCCAGGTGCGTGTCCATCTGATACCGCACCAGTTTCAACGGAAGGTAGTTTGGCCGATCTGCTTGAATTTGGTTTAGAATCGCGTGCACGCGAGTAGAGTATTCATTGTCCAATACAGGGATTCGAAGCTGGTAGTTTTTTTTTTTTTTTTTTTTTTTTTTTTTTTTTTTTTGTATCAGTGCCCATTCAAAACATGAACAAAACAGGGTGCGTAGAGCAGTGTTCGTTACCAGCTTGGGGTCGACAGCCTCAACCTTGTCGACGCCGAAAATTTTGAGCAGCACTTCAGGCAAGACGCCGCGGCCAATCCAACAGTACATTTGAATTCCATTTTCTTTAAGAAAAAAAAAGGAAAAGCAGAATCAGTTGGAATACTCCATGCCGAGTGGGAAAAATCCATATCAAAACATACCAACGATGTAGATCCCGTTCAACTCCAGCCGTTCAAAGGAAACTCGCACGGATGGCGGTAACCTGACGCTGCCGTTTTCCACGACACCGACCTGGACACCGCGTCAACCTTCTTTTCATTTCATCATTGCGAACTTACGTTGGGGGCCAAGTTGTGCAGCGCCACCATCCGGGGGTAGAAGAGGGCAATGCTGCCGGCGACAGGAATGTTCTTCATCATTCGCATGTGGAACACTCGGGCGTCGCTCGTGATATCTGGTCCTCCGCGGAAGGCTTTGCATTTCAGCAACGAAAGCGAGTACAACGGGTACAATTTGAATGACTCGGGTAGGATGAGCTGACAAAATGGGGCAGGAGCAAAACACGCTATGATTAATCTGGGAAAGAAATGGTTGCGTCTGAATCTAAACGCGTACCTGCCCCGGAGACGAGGACGACGCACAATGTTTGCGGTACGCCGTGAGGATCTTGACACAGCGATCCGTCAGCTGCTCTCGGACTGTCTTCAGCAGAGTCGTTGCAGCCTGGCTCACACCTTGTTCCGATATCGTAAAACATTCGTTCAAGTTCGAAATGCATCAAACTCACTGGCTTTCGCAAGGTAATTCATCGTCGTGTCCATGTCGGCTGATCGAAAGACATTTCCAAGTGACGTGGTGTTCGGAACAACCAGGTTTAGAACGCGGATCCTCCTGTCTCCGTCCGAAGACGTGTAAAGAAGCGCCACTTGAATCGAAGTGTCTGTCTTTTCGTCCAATTTGCCGTCGTGCTTGAACGAAACAGCAAACGTCTTTTGAGAATCGATGCCGGCAAGCTCAATGTCTGTGCTGTTTCGCATGTGGAAGTTTCCAAAGTAATGGGATACTTTGAGGCCTGCCGTGTGCGCAAATTTGTTAGAGCTGAACGCAGAAACGAAAATGAGCACCAACCATCGGAGCACCGTATCCGCATGAGTGCATCGAATCCGAAAGAGCGAGAAGCAGACCGCTTCAAATCTTCTATAAACCGAATTCCGTCTCTCTCGGCCATGAAATTCTCGTAGTAGGTTGTGTCACCGCCAGTAATGGCGGATAAAGATCCAAGAGTCGCCACGTCAATGTAGGAGTGCCTGAAAAGGAACAAGTCCACGCAAACTCCATCTTTGGAGCAATCTTGGCCCAGCTTTCGCCAGAAGAACTCTTGCGGCTCAAACAGTGTTCTCTCTTTGTCTGTGCCGTACAGGCTGGGATCTTCGCGCATCTTAAGAGCGCCAGGGCCAAAGTTTGGCAAGGTCGTTTGGAAGATGTACAGATGGCCACCTTGCTTTTCCTGCAAGAACCAGTGCGGTCAGTAGGAGTGCGAAAAATGAAGAACCCCACCATCGCCATGTATGCCGCTTGTGCTGCTGCCCCGACTGCGGACTCTCGAGTAAGGTTTCCCTCAAAGAGATTTGGGAGGTTATTCAAGAAGCTCTCAATGACAGTTCTAAAAGTCGTGCGTCAAGAAGGATACACGTAGAATAACTGGGGCATATTAGTACTATCCGTACCGAGATTCCTGCGGGTCCACCAAAAAGCCCTCGTTGAGCGGTACGAAAATATCATTCACATCGGGAACAACAAGCATATGAGGCTGGTCGAGCATTGGCTATGTAAAGACGAGTGGGCGTGGTGTGAGATTCGACCAAGACAATGAGCCGGCAACATGAACTTTGTTGGCTTACCATCATATTGTAGAAGTGAATTGCCTTATCAAAGGTGATGATGCCGATTTTAGCTTTTGGAGGGAGCCCTTTTCCCGAGCCATAGAGCAACTGCTTCAGGCCCTCGGCGGCTTTTGCCGCCATCCCGCTCTGCATGGATGTATAGCTGACATCAATTGCAAAAACAAACGAAGGAGGTGTTGCCGGGCGCGATGAGTATTCCTTCGATGCCTTGAACTCTACTGCGCCTCGCAGGAGCTCTGGGCGTGAACCCACATCCATTCTGCGGCCCGACATGTCGAGGTTGCAGAAATATTCTCCGGGCACTAGCAACCAAATGAATTAGAGCAAGCGTTTCAGCTAAAAAAAAAAAAAAAAAAAAAAAAAAAAAAAAAAAAAAGAGGCAAGAAACCTTCTGTGTCGGCTGAACACAAGTTGCAAACAAACTTTCTCCCTCCGTCAATAAACTGATAGTAGGGATTAACGTACGACTTGCAGCGACGACAGCGCACGGGGCCAGATTCACCGAAGTCGACGACATCCAGAGGTCGCTGAATTTGTGGGTGTCAAAACAAAAAAAATAAAAATAAAAATAAACAAATCGTTCGACCGTACTTCTGTCACAGCAAGATCGGCAAAGGGCTGGATGACAGCGCCCAAGGGAAGCATAGAGCTTGTCAGCAGCTCGTCCGTGCATGGGATTTGGTAAGTCGTCAGCCGCATGAATCTTGGGTTACAGTTTCCCTCGTCCACTGCCGAGAAACGCGAGGATGCAAGCGGGGGCATTTCACGCGAAAATGTGCTGAAAAAGTTCGTTTCGTGCATCAGCTGATCCTTCTCTTGAACGAGAAGCGGGCTTGGAATCTGATTTGGATCGATGCGGGAGCGCGGGGCCGCCGGTTTTCCAAACTGCTGGCCATTTGGAGCTCCCGGGTTTCCATATTGAGCAGTGGGAGCTCTCTGATACTGGTGATCGTTTGGAATACCGTATCCCTGCTGCTGCATTTGCGGGTTGAAAGTCGGCGGTTGAGGTCCAGCGCCCGACGGCATTGGTTGAGGCGCTCCGGGCATGGGTGGCATGAATCCAGGTTGTGGAGTTGAACCTCGCGATGTTTGGGGTGCGGGCGGTTGACCGAATCTTGCACCTTGGTTTCCGTAAGCGGGATCGCTCGAGTGACTCGGTTGACCAGGCACGGGGGGCGCGACGCCATACTGTGCAGGCTGCTGGAGGCTGGGATCAGTCGCGTAAACTCGTTTGGCCCTCTGTGTTGTGGACGGCGCAGGTGGACGATAGGCTCCGTTGATTCCCATCTGACTAAATTGCTGCTGCACTTCATTCAGCGAGCCGCTCGGTTGTGGCGCTCCTCCAGTCGGAAGGCCAGCCGGAGCGGAATTCGTCCCTGGTACGAACGCGTTCGGGTTCGCGAGCGGAGATGGCAAACCGCCACCTGGAGTTTGAGGACGGCCGGTTGGGCCAGGGCCAGCAATGGGGCTGGGTCCGAGAGGGCGAGCTCCAGAGGCATTTGAGGCAGGCAGGCCCTGCTGTGGATGAGATCCGGCGACGGGGCCGCCGGGATGCGGTCGGATCGCAGACGGTGGAGCTTGTTTATTCCAAAAGTGTGAGACGAGCGTGGTTTCAGTGTCCTTTCTGTGGGTGTTCTGTTCTGGGAGGCGCACACTCACCTCCAGGTGGGGGACGGGCGCCAGAGGGAAGGCCAGGCTGCGCAGGCTGACCAGGCACGAAACCGGATTGCACGTGCTGCAGAGGAGGCTGGTTCGCCGGGCGAGCCATCGAAGCTGTAGCAGGCCCCGCGAATTGGGGGGGCGGTGGTCGCGAAGCAATCGGCCCACCGACGTAAGGAGGTTGTTGTTGTTGCTGTTGCTGTTGTTGCTGTTGCAGGTGCGGCGCGCCGGTCTGCATCGGGGGACCTCGTAGGCCAACGCCGACAGCTCCGCCCCCTATACCACCGGGTCCTCCACCAGGTGCAACTGCTGCTGCAGCCCCGTGGAATGCCTGCGGCGACGGCGGTGGGCGATGGGCCGGCAGCCGGAAGCCGCCGCCGACGCTGCCGGGGCCAGCAGGCTGTTGCTGTTGCTGCTGCTGCTGTTGGTGCTGGTGCTGGATCGACGCCATTGGCGGGCGCCGTGTCGTGTGGTTTTCCTTTTCTGGGGGAGAGGGTCTGAACCAACCACTGACAGTTTGGGTTCTTTTTTTTTTTTTTTTTTTTTTTTTTTTTTTTTTTTTTTTTTTCTCTCCGTCTCTCGTCTTGAATGAACGACTTTCCACCTTCCGCTCCCAGATACTGAAAAAAAAAAAGAAAAAAAAAAAGAAGGCAACAACGCAACGTATCCCTTATCTCCGCCCTGTCCTTGGTTTCGACTTGATGTCCTCGTCCTTGACCGCGTGCAAATATATCTGGTTTTGCATTCCCTGCTTGTAGTGTTCGTGGCCCTTTGACCAATCATACGAAGCGGCGTAGGCAAAGATCGTGCCCGTTCGGTTGAAAGCTGTTGCTGCAATGCTCGTTCCCACAGATGGGAACATCTTCAGCCGCGACCGAGAGTCCTTGTCCCAAAAGTGGAAAGAGCCGTCCGAACCCGCCGTCGAAAAGGTACCGTAAATCGGGTGGAATGAAATGTCGTTCACAGAGTAAACGTTCTTGTCGTCTCGATGGCACTTGAACGAAAAGTTGTTTTGAGAGTCCTTCTCCTCAACATATTGGATCCCGACACGTCCCTCAATTGATCCGATCGCGAATCCCGTTGACGATGGGAAACAGGAGACCACTCGTGTCTGCCACTTCAACGGAGACATTATTTGCTGAAATGGCCGTCAGTACGCGTGAAAGTGCTACAGGTGATTGAGGCTGCAACTAACCCTGAATGGCGTTCCCGGGTTCGCAAGGTTATAAATCATAATATGCCGCTCCGCAGTTCCAACGACCAGAAGTGGCCCTGAGACATCCATCGTGTAGCAACGTTCGGGCAGCGGAACCGTCGCAACTGCTGTAGGGGAGCGAAGGTCCCAGTACTTTGCCACATCAGACCATGAACAAGCAAAAAAAAAAAAAAAAAAAAAACCCCAAAATGAACTCACTCTCAACGTCTTGTCCCAACTTCCAGTGACGACCATTGATGCAGCGCCTCCAACATTCTCCACGAATCTGACCGTCTTGATGACATTATCGTGTGCAGCGATCTGACTTGTCTGCCCAGTGTTCAGGTCCATCATTCGACCTGCTTTGTCCGCTCCAACCGACACCACTTTCGTTCCATCCTGCAAGATTAGAGTTGTCCATGAGCGAGAGGTACTAGGGCAACAGCTGCGTAAACAACGCGAAAGGCTCAGACCTTGCTCCAAGCGCAAGCCAGCGCAGGGCCTTGATGCTGGATAGATGCTTTCGGCACCGTGTTTCCGTTGGGCTGCACTTCCCAGATCCTCGTCTGCTCTCGATGGGCGATGAAAAATGCCACATTAGCGCGCCTCCAGATTCGTACGACAAGACCAAAGGATTGAGCGGATACGCCCGCCTTCCAATCTACCTGGTTGTCCCAGCTGGATGATGCAAGGAAGTCTGCAGCCGGGCTGAATTTGACATCCGACACACCGTCTCCAGGAGGATTGGTTACCTAGTACGACATCAGAAAGAGCGCACGCGAGAAAACCTTCGATCGTGGGAATGCTATCCTCAGATACTGACTGCGACATCTTTCGGTTGGGTCTGCATTCTGGCGCAGTCGTGCGTTTCTCTTGCAAAAATATTTGTTTTATCGATTTTTTATCTTTTTCATTCACAGCGGTTGCCCCAACTCCGCGAAACTCAGGTCGATGCAGCCGTTGCCGCAGCAGGCTCCGCGCTCGAGGGTTCCTGGCCACTCGAAGCGCCGGCGGCACTCTGCATCCTCATATCAAGAGCCCGCAGAGCTATCGCCCGTCTCCGCTCCGCGTCAGCAACATCACTGCCAGGAAGAGGCTTGGGGTTCGCCAACGCGGTATCAGAAGAGTTGCTGTGAGTCGGCAATGCTGCCGTAAGAGGGGGGCAGAGCTTCAAGGAAACAAGCAGGTTGAAAGTGGAGTTGGATACAGGTACGATAAAGCGACTGGAAAGATAAGATGATTTGAGGTCAAATTCTACACGTCGGGCGCGAGCACAGAGCACATAAGCTTACTGAAGGGACTCTGGGAAAAAGCTCGCGAATGAAAATGATTCGCTACGATCTCCGTGGATACCATC
Organism: Zopfochytrium polystomum; assembly: GCA_025765615.1. NCBI lineage: Eukaryota > Fungi > Chytridiomycota > Chytridiomycetes > Chytridiales > Chytridiaceae > Zopfochytrium > Zopfochytrium polystomum. The sequence continues at coordinate 122,840 of JAIVFJ010000074.1, forward strand.
TTGAACTTTGTAAAACCGAATGTAAATCCAAGCCGTCACAGTTCCGAACAGGGCCAGAAGGAAGGTCGTGTTTATGACTTGAAAAACGAAGAGCACGAAGAGGAAAGCCAGCAGTAATGATGGCAGACGCTAGGATATTAGGAGATTAGAGCCGACATTACGGAGATGAAAGCCAACAACCTTTACTCTGATCGATACCACTTTGAACAGACTAAGAGTATGTTCAGGGACAGCTTGTTTGAATGCAACCAAGAAACCGCAGAGAATTGCGACAAGGCCATGGACTTCAGTGCTCGTGCTATGAACGAGTCTGGTGAGGACAATCCAGATCAAGAAAAAGGTGGAGAATTACATGAGGCGGGGATTCGCCCAAATCGCGTACTCCACAAACACCATCAGTGTGGCTTGAAAGACAGAGGCGATGGTAACGATTCCCACGAATCTCACAAACTCGCTGTACAGATTAGCATCAAATTGAGGCGATAGATTCCGATGGCGATACCTGGATCCCCATATTTGCTCGAAGTACTTTGCAGCGAACAAAAAGGATGCACCGTTCGCAATGAGCTGGGGGCGTTCGTGGGGGGGGAGGGGAAAGAAAAAGGAAGTCGGGTTTACGAGTGCTGCTGAATAGGAGATCTTGGGGCGGGCCTATGTATCTCACAGCAATTAGGTTGGACTCGAAAAAGCCAGCCGTCACGAAAGTCCAGACATGGAATGCTTTTGACGGAACGACCGAGAGCAGCGGAGTGCGATCCCAGCCATAGCCGGCGAGCCCGACAAGCACGTTAACCAAGTAGAGCGAAACGACTGTCAAGATCAGTGACCTCGTGGCCGGAGGTACGTTGCGCACTGCCGACGAGAGATTCTGGGAAGGGGGGAAGTCAGTCAAAGCAAGATCTGGATGCATTCGGTAATGCGATGGGGATGATCCCACTCTGTCGTCTCTGATCTAACCCACGCTCCTTCATTCTCGCCCTATTGTGTGTGTGGGTGTGTGTGGGTGCATCGCGCGGCGCGAGCGTCTCGCTGCCATGTACCATTGTGATTCTGAAGGACCCCTTTTTTTGTTGTTTTCTTTGAGCAGGATTGAAGCGAGAGCAAGGTCCTACCAAGGGACAGGGAAAGAGACCGAGAGAGAGAGGGAGAGCGAGAGAGAGAGAGAGTGTGTGTGTGTGTGTGTGTGGAGAGAGAGAGGGGGAGACTGAGAGAGAGAGAGAGAGCGATCCCAGTGCAGCTCACTGACGAGGAAAATCTGAGAGGGCTCACCCCTCCTGTGACTGTTTACAATCAGCACAACCGGCCATCAACAAGACCCAGCGGTCAGTAGTACGCACGCAGCAGCCGGCGATAGCAGCAGCAGGGAACGGCAGCAGGAGCAGTAGTAGCAGGAGCAGCACGCATCGTGCGCATCGTACGCATCGTACGCACGCACCGAGCTGCAAGCAAGCAAGCAAGCCGGCAGAGAGAAAATCTTTGAGTCCACCACCCGCTTCCCCCAGCTTCCGCTCACACACACACAAACACACCCAACAAACACAAGGCTCCCTCACCTGGACTCCCTCAATCCTTCCCGGCCCTACCACCAAACCATCCAACCATCGGCCATCGCAAATAGCCCACAGCTCACTCACACTCATCGCCTTTGTCAGTGCTTCTTCCCTGCCCCCGCTGGCAAATGCTGGCGCCCGTCCCATCGTCTTCTTCCGCAGCAGCCGCAGCCGCAGCCGCCACTCCCCCTCCTGTTGTTTCTGCCGGCGGACCGCCGCCGCCCCACCATTTTTCTGGCCCACAACCCTCGGCGTCTGCCGCCGGTGGTGGCCACATCGCGTCCTCGGCGTCTCACCTCTCCTCCTCCTCCTCCTCCGCGTTGGTTGCATCAGGTCATCCGCCGTCCGGTATCCATCAGCCGCCGCCGCCATCGCAGCAGCAGCAGCAGCAGCAGTCCATGGCCTCCAACTCCGCATCCGCACTTGGACCGTCGAACGGCTCATCCTTCATGTCCAAGTCGCCTCCCAACCCTGCCGGCGTTTCTTCCCTTGGCGTGGGAGCGGCGGCTGGTCCACCCGCGAACCCAAACAGCAGCAACAACCTCAACAGCTCCACCGGCGCAACCCAGTCCTTCCAGCCATCGCCACTGGCTGCGCGAAATGAAGAAATCTGGTTTCACATCGGTAAGCAACTCTGGCGGCTCCCTCGGGCCCAATCACTCTTCTCCTCCTTTCTCCTCAGTTTACCTGATCCCACGGTTTCGTCCTCCAGGCAACCTCGCAGAAGCTATGAATGAACCGGAAAAGGCCCTGGCAGCCTATGAATCCGCACTTCGACAAAACCCAAACTCCGTAGCCGCTCTTGCTCAAATCGGCTCTCTGTACCGGTCGAAAGATCAATGTCGGCGTGCAATTGAATTCTTCGAGCGCGCTTTGGCGCTAGATCCCTCAAACGGCGAAATATGGGGAGCCTTGGGACATTGTTGCCTCAGAATTGATGAGCTGGAGAGTGCGTTCAACGCGTATCAGCAGGCGCTTAACTACCTCCCAAACCCAAAGGTAAAGTAGTTCAAGCGCGCGCCTGCAGTGCCCTGTCTGACAAATGTCTTAATCAGGAGCCAAAGCTTTGGTACGGTATCGGGATCTTGTATGACAAATTCGGATCGCTGGAAGAAGCCGAGGAGGCTTTTACTGTCGTTATGCAAATGGATCCAAACTTCGATAAAGCGAACGAAATCTACTTCCGACTCGGAATAATATATAAACAGCAGGGAAAATACACGCTCAGCTTGGACTGCTTCAGATACATACTGAGCTGCCCGCCGAGTCCGCTCACAGAAATGGACGTTTGGCTTCAAATGGGTCAAGTTTACGAGCAGCAACGAGAGGTAAATATCTCACCATTTTGGGTCATTCCCGTGCGAGTCTGACATATTTGGTAGTTTAATCTTGCACGAGAAGCCTACGAACGAATTTTGCACGAAAACCCAAACCACGCGAAAGTTCTCCAACAACTTGGATGGCTTTATCAGCAGCAACATCCGGGGCACAACCCAGACTTGGCGATCGCGTATTTGACACATTCCTTGGAGATAGATAAGAGCGACGCGCAGACTCACTATTTTCTCGGTCGTTGCTACATGGCGCAGCAGAAGTATTCGAAGGCATACGATGCGTACCAACAGGCTGTGTTCAGGGATAGCAAGAACCCTATCTTCTGGTGCTCTATAGGAGTCTTATACTACCAATTAACTCAATATCGCGACGCGCTGGACGCATACTCTCGCGCTATTCAATTGAATCCAGGAATCAGCGCCGTTTGGTAAGAAATTTTTGCGAGTTTGACCGACCGAGCTTACACTACAGTGCTGTAGGTACGATCTTGGGACGCTGTATGAAACATGCAACAACCAGATCCCGGATGCAATCGACGCCTACACTAGAGCCCTGGAGTTGGACCCGGGAAATCAACAGATAAAGCAGAGACTGCAGCTATTGAGGGGTCAAGGAGCACACTCGCTCGGGCCTGGAAGCCAGCCCGCTCCCCAAGATCCGGCGTATCACTCTCACAACTCTTCGTCCAGCTACTTCCATGGCCAGCCGACAACAATTGTCTCGTCATTCAGCACAGTCCCGGCAACTAGACCGTCAACGCAAGACCAAAGAGTTGCACCATCTGCGGTGCAGAAGCGACCGTTATACTATGATAACAGTGCCCCCAAGTCTCCACCTGTGTCGAATGTAACCGCTCGTGGAGATGTCTATCAACAAGAATGGAAGAAGGCGGCAAAGGTTGAGACCGAGTACAGTAAGGGAAACGGCGTAGATCAGGGCCAAGCCAATTTCGTTCGCCACACTGAACAAAAAGAGCCGGTCGGCGGGAAGACAAGCCAAAACGATCCTGTCGTTGTTTCTCGGATGTCGAGCCAAACCGAGCCTGGTCTGAATTCGCGCCTGTCCTCTCGTTCGTCCGATTGGACGGAGCGAGAGCCCATACCGGAGCAAGCTGTGGGATTGTCAACAGGAGCTCCCCCTCCGGACGCTTCCTCAAACATGCCACCTCCCGGAGCGGACGTTCGCCCACCCGGCTTTGCCCAGTCCACACCCTTCCAGCAGCAGCAGGTTGCAGTCACATCGGGGATCAACGCATCGACGCCCCAGACCGGCGCGCCTGCTGGGACCGCTGCTGATGACGAAAACCTCGATCTCGATCTTGACCTCAGCGGAATGCGGGGAGGAGAAAGCGCTTCGCACAACGGGTCGAGGCATGCCACTGCGGCGGCGGATGCTGCAAATGGCTTTAGCAGCCACTCTCCGACGCGTGCTGGAGGCCCCCCAGGACACGCAAGCGGAGAGGCCAGCGCAGTGTCGTCGGTAGCGACCCTCGCGGCGTTGGCGATGCGACGACAGATGGACGAAGACTACGACGATGCCAAGGATTCTCCCGACTCGATGGCAGGAGCGGCGTCGTCTGAAAGACCAGCCGTGGTGGCTACGGCCGAGTCGGCGAAAGGGAGTGACCGCATGGAGGAGGAGGAGGAGGAGGAGGAGGAAGGTGGCGGGATGGTGTTGCCTGTTTCGCAATGAAGAAAAAAAAGATGTCTAAAAAAGAGAATAAAAAAAAAAAAAAAAAAAAAAAAAAGAAAAAGACAACGCCAGCGTCGAACCTGTGTTTTTCCTGAAACAACCCACTCAAATCAACCAACAGCCAACAATGGACGACTTCGAGGCTGACTTTCTGGCTCGCGAACAGGCGGCGCTCGGTGCCGACGCCGCCCTCTTTGGCAATCCAGGCAACGTCACCGCCGCTGCATCTCTAGTGCCGGATCAGGCCAACTTCATCGACGCAGACTTTTCGGGCGCATTCCAGTCCGCCCCGCCCATGACCTTTGCTCCGGTGGGTGGGTGGGTGGGTCGGTCGGTGCGAGAGAGACGAGCAGAGATCTGGGCTCTCGTCGTGTTGTTTGTACCACCAGCAACGAGCCAGACCTCAGCCGCTGTTGGCCCCATCGCTCCTATGGGAGAGGACCCCCACGTCGGATCGGCCTCCCCTTTGCCTGCTCAGGCCTGGCCCCCCCGATGTCGGCGATCTAACACTGTTGTGGCTAAACCCTTTATTTCCTCCACCGCAAACTACCGCAGGCCCCAGACGACTTCGCAGCGTTTGCCGATGCCACATCATTTTCCCCTGCATTTTCGCAGTCCTCTCCACCGGTGGAGGAAGTCGAGCCCGAGTCTGTGAAGTAAGTGTCACTTCCTGTTCCTCGAGTGGCTGCGCCCGATTGGGGGGAGGTTCACTTCGCCTCTGTTCTGTTCGGTCTGGGGTCCGCGTGTTTCTGCGACTACCCCTGTTCGAATCCCATCCTGTTCTGTCCTACTTCAATCATTCGTTCTGCCTCTCACTTACCACTTCTTCTATTTTCCCTGTTATTCCTTGCTTTTTCCTCCACGCAGGGTCTGGCGCGAAAAGTTTGCCAACGCCGTTGCAGACCGCGACAGCCGATCGGCAACAAAACACGAGGAAATCTTGCGACAAGCGAAGGAATCGCTGGAGCGCTTCTACGCTGACTACAACGACCAGAAGAACAGATCCATCGCGCGCAACAAGGAGAGTGAAAAGGCGACGATCGCGGCGAGGGACGCCCCTGGGACCGGAAACATCTGGGTAAGAGAAAGGGCGTACGAGGGGATCAAGGTGCCATATCGCTCGCTTTGTTTCCTAAACGATTTTGTGTTTTGTTTCCCCGCCTGTCTGTCGTTGTTGCTGTTGTGATGTCAACTTTTTGGGGCGGGTCGGTGTTATGCAAAAAAAAAAAAAAAAAAAAAAAAAAAACAGGAACGCGTGGTGAAGCAAGTCGACCTCAACGCGGGGTCTTCGCTGGGCAACAACCCGGCTCGCGACTCGAAGCTTGCGGGCAAGCTCTCCAAGGCGGGAGACCTGAGCTCGTCGGACAAGAAGGACGACAAAGCCAAGAAGAGCGCGATCCGATCAAAGGACACGAGCCGCATGAAGTCGCTCCTGTTGAGCCTGAAGAACGACAAAGCCGCGCCCGGCGCCCTGGTTGAATAAACAAAAATAAGGCGGTTGGGGGGGGTGCCAAAGGCAGCGAGCGTGCGTGCGCGCGTTTCTTTTTCGTTTTCCCGCTGAGTGGCATGGGGGGGTTCTTGGTGTGGTAAGAGGGGTTCATGAGAGAGGCCTCATGCGTGGGGAGGAGGCCTTACTTTTGTTAATGTTGGCGTTTCTCTTTGTGGTTTTTTTTTTTTTTTTTTTTTTTTTTCTTCTTGTTGAGGATCGAAGGAGAAAAATCAGAAAAAAATTAAAGATTACGATTGGTTTGAGCGGTTACTGAGCGCTGGTCAGACAAGGAAACGAACATCCCTCCCTCCCTCCCTCCCACGCCGCTAACCAGCAGCAGCACCAGCAGCAGCAGCAGTAGCATCAGCAGTGCCAGCAGCCGCGGCAGCAGGAAACGCACTCAGCAGCAGCATAGGCATAAGGAAGCAAACGGCGATTTGTTAGGAAAAAATAATGCCCCGCTACAGCTCCCGCAGCAGAAGTCCGGATCGCGACTTGGACCGCGGGGGCGTCGTCGCCGCGGGCGCCGGCGGCATCCGCAGCCGCGGAGGTGGAGGAGGAGGAGACAGCAGCAGCAGTAGCCGGGGCGACCGCGGCGACAGGGGTGACCGCGGCGACAGGGGCGACCGTGGCGACCGCGGCGATCGGGCCGACAGGGGCGACAGGGGCGACCGCGGGGACCGCGGGGACCGGGGCGACCGCGAACGAGGCGACCGCGAGCGAGGCGACCGGACGGGCGGCGAGCGGGGCGGCGGGAGCGAGCGGGGCGGCGACCGTGGCGACCGGAGTGACCGGGGCGACCGGGGCGACCGGGGCGGCAGCGGCGTCGGCGGCGACCGGAGCGAGCGCAAGCGGCGGTCGTCGCGCAGCCGGGAGAAGCGGTCGCGCAAGAGCAGCCGCAGCCGCAGTAAGGACAGCAAGCCCGCGCTGCCGCCCATCACCCAGTGGGAGCGGAAAATGACCTTTTGGGACATGCCGCCGCCTGGGTACGAGGGCATGTCGGTGGATCAGGTCAAGGCTACGGGTAAGGCATTGGGCCTGTTGTCCGAGTTCACACGCCGGTCACTTCTCTTTTTCTTTCTCTCCCTCTTCTCTCTCTCTCTCTTTCTCTCTTTCTCTCTTTCTCCCTCAGCTTTGCACCCATGAGAACCCGAGTTTCGCATTCTATCTACACCACTTAGATGCTTCTCAATGGCCTCGAGGGAGTTGGGGGGTTCGCCAACTGTCCCTGAACGAAAGGAAGAGGAATGTCCGGTCTGACCCCACCCTCACACACACATAAAAAAAAAAAAACCCCCCACCTCAACCCAAAGGCCATTTCCCACTTCCCGGTCAGGTCGCCAAGCCCGCGGCCTCCGTCTTCACAATGAACTCGCTGTACGGAGCGGCAGACGCATTCAAGTCCATGATGCCGTCGACAATAGTTCCGCCCGCCGCTGCTGTTGCTCAGCCGACAAACATTGCGCGCCAGGCAAGACGCCTCTACGTCGGAAGCATCCCCGTCGGTGCTTCGGAGGTTTGTACACACGTTTGAGCGGTGTGGGTAACTCTTGGTTTAACGTGTATGATTAACGCATTTACTTTTTTTTTTTTTTTTTTTTTTTTTGGTTTGCTCACCCATTTTTTAGGAAGCGCTTATGGCGTTCTTTAACCAAACTGTAATATCCATGGGAATGAGCGAGGGCAGCAATGTTACTCCTGTCATTGCTGTTCAGATCAACCATGAGAAGAATTACGCGTTCGTTGAGGTAACCAGTTTTGGTCTTGCTCAAAGGCTTTCACGTTAACTGAGTGTCCTTATCACATCTCATATTGGCGGATATAGTTCCGGACACCTGAAGAAGCAACTGCTGCTATGGGACTCGATGGACTGAACTACGGCGGCCAAATTCTCAAGATTCGACGGCCGAAAGACTACCAACCTCCTACCGGCGCTGACGCGTCGGGAGCGGCGGTGGTACCGGGTAAGTTTTTCTCCGTAGAATTCAGAGGATGCGTTTCTTTTCCTTTTTGCCGTCCCCAGCTTCTTCTCTGCTCACTGAGGATACAAAAAAATTTGCAAGGTGTGGTGTCAACGCAGGTTCCCGACAGTCCGTTCAAGTTGTTCATTGGTGGGCTACCGTCGTACCTGAACGAAGAGCAGGTCATGGAACTTTTGAAGTCTTTTGGTGATTTGAAAGCTTTCAACTTGGTCAAGGATTCGACGACTGGAATTTCAAAGGTAAATTTCGATCGATCGTCCTCTTTCCCGACGCTAATGATTCGATCCCACCCCTCCACCAACAAAAAAAAAAATAAAAAAAAATAAAAAACAAAATAAAATAAATCAGGGGTTCGCGTTCTGCGAATACTTGAACCCCGTCATCACAGACATCGCTTGCCATGGACTGAACGGCATGGAGCTCGACGACAAGAAGCTGGTTGTGCAGAGGGCGAGCATCGGGGCGAACAAGACGCCCGTCGCGCCCATGGCATTTGCGCCTAGCCTGCTCACGTCGTCGTTCCTGGGCATTGGGAACGGCTCCAACGACCCGACAAACATTCTTCTGCTCCTCAACATGGTCACGCCCGAGGAACTCGTGGACGATGACGAGTATAATGGTTTGCTATTTAAACTCTTACCCAACCCTTCTTCTGTATCTGTTTTGTTTTCCTTTTTTCTTTTTTTTCATGCTCCTGGCGTTAACCAACATATCCACCCCTCCCCAATTCTTGCACCTTTGTTAGAAATCCTGGAGGACGTTCGCGACGAGTGCAGCAAGTTTGGACAAGTCATCAAGGTCGTGATTCCTCGTGCTGTGGAAGGTTCTGCGAACGAAAACCTCGGAAAGGTCAGGGTCGACTTATTTTTCCAACGAAAAAAAAAAAAATCAAAATTTGGCTAACCGCACTTCTTCATTCTCCTTACATTCTTCTATCTTGCTAACCCCGATTTCTTTTGCGTTTATTGCTGGCGTCCTGTTCTCTTCTCGCGCACACACACACACACACACACACACACACACACACACACACACACACACACACACGCATTCTCTCTCTCTCTGACACACACACTCTCTCTCATTCTCTCCCTCTCTCTCTCTCTCTCTCTCTCTCTCTACCTATCTGCCTCACTTCTTGTGTCTCTCTCTGTCAATTCTACCCACCAGGTGTTTGTCGAGTTTGAGGAGGCGCATGCGTGCGAGGCGGCGCTGAAGGCGCTCGCGGGGCGAAAGTTTGCCGACAGGACCGTGTTCACGTCGTATGTGGATGAAGCGACGTACGCGGGGGTGCAATAATTGTGCAATAGTGCAGCAATACAAGAAGAAGAGAAGGAGGTCGTGGGTGAGTGTGCAAATGCGGCCGTGGTCAAGTTGTGTGTCGAACGGGCTTTGGGTAGTCGAAGAAAGAACCGTCGGTAAAGGTCCAGCAACGGCGTAGTGTGAGGGGACAAACAAGGAAAATGGCAAAAACAGAAAAACCGAATCTGTCTGGCAAGCCTCACCACCACCCCCCATGGCGATCAAGTTCATCCTCCTCGTGTCCAGGGTTAGTCGATAGATGAGATAGGGCAAGATGGATGCAGCCGCGACGTATTAACAAAACACACACCTCCGGATCACGGAACTCACACCTCGTTCCCCTACGCTCCCCACGCTGGGATCGCCGCACGCAATGATTTTTTTGACCCCCAACTTCGCCTCCGCCGCCGCCGGCCCCCGCCGCACGATCTGCCCCTTGGACCGTCCTGCCACCAACCCCCCCTATCGGCATTGCAGCAAGGTGAGCCGCGCCGGACTCCAACAACCGTTTTTGTGGGCGCCGATCTTGTCATCCTCTCCTCTTTCTCGCCCACGGTGTCGGCCCACGCACTCGCACACACAACACACACGAACGCTAACACGTTTTATAACCTCCGCCCACATTTGATCCCATTAAAAAAAAAAAACAACAACAACAACACCAACAACAACAACAAAACAGGCAAGATCCGGCTGACGAAATGGTTCGCGTCCGACTGGACCAACAAGGAGAAGGCAAAGACCGTCAAAGAGGTTTCCCAGACGGTGCTCTCGCGGCGGACAAAGATGTGTAATGTGCTGGAGTACAAGGGTGAGTGAGAGGGAGAGAGTGTGTGCATGTGTGAGAATGCGTGCGAGGGAGTGAGTGAGAGGAGAGAGAGGGAGGAAAAGAGACGGAGAGGAAAGAACCCGTGTGCGCTTGTGCGCGTGTGTGGTGTGTGTTGTGTGGCTGTGGTTGCGGAGTGTGCGACTGTGAGAGAAAGTAGTGTTGACTGACACATTTCGGCCTTTCCCCCACCAAACAATCGATTCTAGACTACAAGGTGGTTTACCGGCGGTACGTGGGCAGTTTAATTTGTCGTTTCGCTGTTTTTTTTTTTTGTTTTTTTTTTGTTTTTTTTTTTTTTTGGGCGCTTGAAGGTTTGCCGAGGGCCAGAAGCCATTGGCCCCCGGTGTTTCTCTCTCTCTCTCTCTCTCTCTCTCTCTCTCTCTCTCTCTCTCCTCTCTCCTCTCTTCTCTCTCTCTCTCTCTCTCTCTCTTCTCCATCTCTCTCTCTCTCTCTCTCTCTCTCTCTCTCTCGCTCTCTCGCTCTCTCGCTCTTTACAACTTAACTATTTCGTCAGGTACGCAAGTCTCTTTTTCATCGCCGGCATCGACTCGGACGACAACGAGCTCCTCGTGCTCGAGATCATCCACCGCTACGTCGAGGTGCTGGACAAGTGGTTCCTGAACGTGTGCGAGCTCGACATCATCTTCAACTTTCAGCAGGCTTACACAATAATGGTGAAGTCGCACAGCCGCTCTCGGTCCGTTTTTCTAACCGTCTCTTTCCTTTTTGTTTTTCTTTTCTCTCTGTGTGTTACGCACCGCGTGCTTTCGTACCGTTGGTGTTGATCGCTATATATGTCCTCGTGTTGGACAGGGTAAGTGGAGAGAGAAACACACGAAGAAAAAAAAAAAAAAAAAAAAAATGGGAGGCCGGCCCGCTCACCCATTCCCCCCTAACCCCCTTGCTTGCTTGTGTTTCAGATGAGCTCCTCATTGGCGGCGAGCTGCAAGAGTCCAGCAAACGCGCGGCTATCAATACCCTTAAGCGGATGGAAGAAGTGAGAAAGTCTCCCTGTCACCCTGCATTCTTTTTTTTATTTTTTTTTTATTCCTCTTCCTGGATTTGCTGACTGGAAGCTTCCCTCGTGGTCCTGCCACCCTTTCCTGCCGCAGACCGAAAAGGCGGAGCTTGCTGCGATGTAAAGTTCACTTGGTGTTGGGTGGGGATTCATATCAGCAATAAACGAACTGCTGCTGCTGTGCATCGTGTGTGAATGTTCTGAAAATACTGACGGATGACAAATCCTAACCGCCACACAAATGGGAAAGAAAAATAACTGGGCACACGCGCGGCCTTACCGCCGTGTCCGTTTCCGCTATCTACTTGCTTGGCTAACCTCTGCCTCCCTCTGTTTTTTTTGTTTTTTTTGTTTTTTTTTTCCTTTTGTTCGTTCAGCATTTTGGGTCATGTTGCACCTCCCCACTCGCGCTGACGGAAAGAAGAGAGAGAAGGAAAGTAAACCCGACCAAAAATGTTGCGATGTAAAGGTTTGATGTTTATTATAACAATAAACGATCGAGAAGGTACCACCACACAACTCCCATCATCAAGCTCGGCCAAATTCCACCATGTTCAAACAAGGGCTTCGTAGGGGACGGGGGCAACCGTGATGGGCTTGTTCTTCCTTGCCGTGACGACGTGGGCGGCGGCGGGTTGGGCGGGCTGGCGCTTCAGGCTGACGCGGACTTGAAAAAGCAAAAGCCACTTAGTTTACGCAAAGAGGGACGCAGCAGGACACATATGGCGCTTCGATATACTCACTGCCCTTCTCCTTGGCCTCGGCCTTGAGCTTGGCGTTCTGCTTCACACGGCGGAGGAAGTCCAGGCGGCAGTTCGAGTGCTTGACGTGCTCGATTCGCAGGTTGACACGCTTCTGGATGATGCGGTGGCGAACCTGCTTGTTCACAATGACACCAACGGAGGACTTGGTGACGTTGTAGACGACACCAGTTTTGCTGCCGAGAAACCAAGTCAGGGGCCGGGTTTTTTCTTTCTTTGCAGTCATGTTATGGGGGATGCCCGCAAGAGAGCACAGCCGACTACCCCCGCCGGATAATCCCCCCATTTCCTAGGCGCAAGCAAAAGAAACTCACCCGTGGTAGAATTTGTGGGGCATACCCTTGTGTACCGCACCGTTGGCCTTGATGTCAACGATGTCACCCACCTTGTAGGTGACAAGGTAGGTCGACAGAGGGATGGCGCCCTTCTGCCGGAACGGCCGCGAGAACATGTGGCGCGTACGAGCGCGGAGACCTGGCAAACAGATCCGAGTAAGACGAGGCCAGAACGGAAAGAAACATGACGATGGGTGGCTCGAGCTTACCAAAGCTGTGCGGCATTCTGAGATGTCGATAAGGACGGTGAAATGAAAAGGAAGCTTCATGGTTAGCTTCGTTGGGCAATGGGAGTAACGGGAGGAGGGCGTAGAATGTCAAGGAGGGCCGGAGAAGGCGAAAGGATCCATCGTCCAGGCAGGCTGATGATGCATCGTGAGGCTGGGGACGGCTGTAGATAGAGGCTCAACGACTCGCAAGGGAGGGGCAAGAGCAGGGTTGGTGGTGGGATCGTGCGGGCGACTCGAGGGGCTGAAGGAAAGAGCAAGGCGACATCGTCCATCGTCCACAGCAAGCTCCTCCCCATCTCCAGGCTGAGACAGCTGAGGGCGCGGAGCACTCTTTCGTGGTAAGATGGATGTGACGTCGCAGAGGCCTTGGGCGGAGAGGCGACGTCGAAGGCGGAAGGACTCCTCGAAACGGTGCTCACATACCTTAACGGTGTGGTTTGGGGTTGATCTGAGAAAGGAGAATTATTCTTCTTTGATGAAAGAAAGAAAAACCACAAATACTTGGCTGGCTTGAGGGGGAGAAATGGGACAAGGACAGGGGGGGGTGTGGCGCAATTAAGAGGGAGGACTGCCTGCCTTCCCTCTTCAACCAATTGTTGAACCACGTCACAAAATTCAAGTGACACACACACGCACCTCAAGCAGAAGGAATGATGCTCGACTTCACAGAGTACTTTTATTCTTCTCGTTTTGAGCCATGCAAACAGCCCGGAAAAAAAACCCCATCATCATCCAACCACAATATGGGCCCGCTTACTCGTCGTCCGGCTGGGGGTGCTGGGCGCGGTAAACCTGGAGTGCAATGCTGGAGTGGAGGCAAAAAGTAGCACAGCGGAAATGGTGTCAAGCAAAAAAGGGCAGAAGGGGGGGAAACAAAAAGGGCAGCAGAATGAACAATTGTAGAGGAGCAAATAAGATAGCCCATGAAGTGGAAGAAGGACCGATTGAGCGGGAAAAGCAGCGTTAGAGGCTGTATGGATCGAAAGCGTAATCGTCAAACCCTTACCGATCCAAGTCCTTCCGGCCATCGTGGCTGATCCGGCGACCGCTGGAAACAGAAACGCCCGTTAACGAAAAGGTCGATGGTGCAAATGGTTGGGTCACTCACTCCTTGTTGTTCTTCTCAAGGACCTTGATCTTCTCCAAAGCCTGGAGAACCTTGCGGAGGATGGAGCCCGACGCAACAGCGCTGTGGTGCGGCCGGACTCCGCGGTTCTTGCTGCCACCGTACTTCTTCTGGAGACCACCTGTTCCAACACCCTTGCGGAGGTAGATGTGGCGGGCAACGGAGGCTACATTGAAGGAAGCAATAACCGTCAACGAAACAGATCGTGATTCACAGTACAAACAGAGACGCAACTCACCGGCGCGGACGTAGAACCAGTCAGGGTCGTAGGGGGCAAGCTCCTTGAAGGTACCCGTCTTGACGATGTCAACCCACTTGGGGACTTCCAGCTTACCGGTCCTCTTCAGGTAGGCGGAGTACGCCTTGATGAAGTGGTCGGCTTTAACGTCCTTGACTGTGACACCGATACCAGGCATGATTGTGCTGTGAAGGGGGAGAACTGTCAGATCAGCAATGGCCCAGAAGAGATCGGGGGGGTGCACGGATCGCCCCACATCCGGAGACTTCAATCGGCCAATGGATGGATCCGGCCGTCCATCTGCGAGTGGGAGTTGGCTTCAGAGGGGGTGGGGAGGGGAGACTGCTGCCACACGAGGGTGTGAGCAAAACCCTCCGCGCACTTTGTATGAATCGGTGCGTTCTGTCGCCTGATGGATGAAGGGGTCCAGGCAACCGATGCTTGGCTGTAGAGGGTAGCGCGTGATCTCGAGGCAATCCCTCACCGCGTGGGCACCTCCTCTCCCTCTTCTCTAACCTCTCTCACTCTCTCTCTCTCTCTCTCAATCTCAGTGCGACTCCGGCCTGCGTTTGCCCACCTGTGTTTGGGTTGATGGAGGGTTGATGTGAACGGGGGGGGTGGGGACAGAGAAAGAGAAAAACTGCGAGTGTGGTGTGACAAGTACGCGGTCCTTTCTTTCTTCAGCCACACCCCCCCCCCTTTCTCCCCTCTTCCCGAACCACCTGTGGTTCAATGCTTACCATTCCAGTGTTTGTCGCAACCGCGAACCAAGACAACTCCCCCCAGCGCTGTCCCAAACATACAGTGTGTAGTGTAACAACAACAACAAAAAGAAGAAGCCTCGTACGTATACATAATACCTTCACCACCACCACACAGCTTCGCTTGCTACCTATTTATTACCTGAACTTTGCACTTTTGACGACGGCGCGGCTCGGCGCGACAAGCGAGAGAGCTAGAAACCAAGCAACACCCAACGCACCGCGCATTCATTCCCTCACAGCGAGCGAAAGAGGACAAAGATCCCCCGTATGCCGCCCGCCGACGCCGAGGGCGATCGCGGTCAAGCTCGCTGTCCAAATGCCTCGTCCACCTGCTCGTCGTCCACAACGCTTCATCCGCAACAAATCACCTCCACCTCCACCCGCAACCGCGTCGGCAGCCTCAAAGACGTCGAGGCAGCAACAGGAGCAGCAACTAACGACCCGCCGCTCTTCGTCGTCCTCGCAGACCCGACTCGACCGACGCTGACCGACATGCCCGCCGAGATCCTCGAGTCCATCTTCGTCTACGCCGGCAACCCAAACTTCCCCCGCGCCTGCCGGGCCTGCAACGCCGTCACCACCTCGCCCATATCAAAGGCCCGCTGGTTGCTCGCCCGCTACGGCCCCCGCCCTAGCCCTGGCCCGCTGCTGGTCCTGGAGATTCGTTCGTGCCCCGCCGCGCGCGTCGCTGCAGCAGCAGCCCCGCCCGGGCGGTGGCTGCTGGTCGCGATGGTTCGAGACGAGGACCGGGGGCGGCGCGTGCGAGTGCGGGAAGACCGCCGCCGCCGCTGCCGCCGCCACTGTCGACGCCGCGGCCGCGTCCGGCTGCGGGTGGTTCGGGCGGCGCCTCCGCCGGCTGCCGGACGACCACTCTGCAAACGCGATCCCCGCCGGCGTGGGCGCCGCTGCACCTGACCTCTCCGACACCCCCGCCGATCCCGCAGCCGCCGCCGCCCCGCAATCGCGGCTCCACCCGTACACGTCGGCCACGCCGTGCGCGCTCGAGCGGCTGCAAATCACGATCGCCTACCACGTGCTCCAGCTCGGCGGCCGCGTGCGCGCCGGCGGGAATATGGCGCTCCGCGTCGCCGCAAAGACGGGGCACCTGTCCCTCGTGCTGTTCCTGCTCGACCACGGCGCCGACCCGCACGCGGTGGTCGTCCAGAGACGCCGCTCGAGCGCGGCGGCGCGCCGCCGCGGCAGGAAGAAGGTCGGCGGCGGTGTAGTCGACGAGGAGTTTGTCGACTTTGAGGACGTGGACGGGCCGCGGGATGAGCCTTTGGTGAATATTGCCTTTTTTTGTTTGATGTTCGAGCCATGCTCGGTGTTCTGACCTTGAATTTCCCCCCACCTTCCGCTACTGCACCTCCGCTTTCGTCCCCCCCTCCCCCCAAAAAAAAAAGCAACGCGGACCTCTGCCCAGTCATCAGCACGCGAACCTTTCGAGCAGCCCGCTGGCCGTCCAGGCGGCCATACGCATCGTCGTCACCATCATCCGAGTTCCCATCTCCGCCTACCTCTGGCTGGCGGAAAGGCGCTGGCGCCGCCTGCAAACGCCCCTCAAAGTCTCTCTCCTCCTCCAGGCCGTCGAAGCTAACCACATCCGCCTCGTGAGCCTGCTGGTGCGTCGACCCGCCGACGTCCCGCCAGTCGCGGAGGGCGGCGACGACGACCGCGACAACGACGGCGAGGACGTCGACGAGCACGGCGACGACGACGACGACGAAGACTTTCACGATGGAACCGTCCGCGCCGAGGGCCGGCGGTTCCGTCCCCAAGCGAACGCAGGCGCAGGCGGGGCGGCGCTGTTCGTCTCGCAGGAGGCCCTCGCGTCGGCGCTGGCGCTGGCGTTCAACCTCTCGCTGACGGAAATGGCCAAAGTCCTGGTCGACGCGGGCGCGCAGCCGTCGGCCGAAATGATCCAGAGCCTCGTGTCGCGCGCGGCGTTTTGGAGGCTCGCCTGTAAGCTATGTGTGGTTTTTTGTTGTTTTTTTTTTTTTTTTTTTTTTTTTTGCTTGAGCTTCAGTGGGCAGGGAAAAACAGTGTCTCACAAGAATTACTCTCACCTCCCCAAAAATCCAGTCGGAGTTCGCGAGCGCCTCACGCCTTTACTCGTCCTTGCCGTCGCCCACACTCCTTCCGCAGTCTTCCACCGCATCAGCCCCGCGCTCCTCCGCTCCGCCGCCGAAATCGGCTCCGTGCCCGTCCTCCGCGCCTGCCTCCTCCGCGGCGCGGACCCCAACGCCTGGGACGGCCTCCCGCTCTTTGCCAGCGTCTACAACGGCAACCTCGCCGCCGCGTCCTACCTCGTCGCCGCGGGGCACCCCGAGACCAGGGCCGTCGTGACGGACCATTTTGGACCGCAGCAGAGGGCGTTTTGTGTGGGGCTCGCGTGCATTGAGGGGTTTGCTATTACCATGTTTTCGCTGCTGCTGGCGATTTGGGTGGTTGCCGGGGTGCAGGCGGCGAAAGGGTATGCGCAGATGGCGGGGGCGGCGGCTCCCGCCGCCGCCGGCGGAAACCAGACGGATGGGGCAACCGTGGTCGCGACTGCGTCGGGCGGAGGAGGTTCCGGGTTCGCCGGTTCTGCCGACGCCGTGGCCGTCGCGGAGCTGAGCGCCATGGCGATCCCCATCGCCGTGGCGTTGTACGCCATGAACCGAATGGTCCCGTTTCACGAGATGGTCGCGGCGTTGTATGTGGTTACCAAGGAAAAGAAGCGGCGCGACCGCGAGAGGGAGGCGCAGCTGCGCCGAGTGGACGTGTAATAACAGTACTATTGTTATTGTAGAGTTTTTATTGGTTTGCTTGGCTGGCTGCAATGAAGAGCAGAATCTGAAACAAAAAAAAAGTACATTCCCATATTCAGTGGTGGAACAGGCGAAGGTTGGTGTGGGCTAACGCGATCCCCTTGGCGTCCGCAGTGGCGATAACGGCCTCGTCTTGCACCGACCCGCTCGGTGCGGCAATGGCGACCACGCCGCTGCGCGCGACGCGGTCGACATTGTCCGAGAACGGGAAGAAAGCGTCGCTGGACACGACCAATCCCGTCATCTGCTTCCTCCACGCTTCCCGCTCCTGCGGGGTCAAGAGCGCGGGGACGGCGCCGTTTTCAAAGAGACCCGCAGCCCATTCCTCGATTGGCTCCGGAATTTGCTCGGTGACAAACAGGTCGATCGCGTTCGAGCGGTCTGCGCGCTTCACCTCCTTTCGGAAGGGAAGGTTCAAGGCTTTCGGGTGGTGACGAAGCCACCAGTTGTCCGCCTTGTCACCCGCCAATCGCGTGCAGTCTGCGCACATCAGGGGCAAAATCGTTAGCGTCAGCGAATCCAGGGAAACAATCAGTTGTTTGACTTACGAATGCGCGACTGCTGTCCAGCTCCGAGTCCTACAACCATTCCGTTCTTGGCATAGCACACCGAGTTGGATTGAGTGTACTTCAGGGCAATGGTCGCCACGATGAGGTCCCGCACTTGGTCCAATGCCAGGGTGGAGACATTCTTTGTGACAACGTTCTTGAAAAGATCCGCGGTGATTTTGATGTCGTTCCTTCGCTGGGCCAAGGTTAATCCATACACCTGCCGCGCCTCTCGCGTCTCAGGCTCGTAGGCGGGGTCCATTTCCAAAACGGTGTACTTGCCCGCCTTCTTCTTGCGAAGAATGTCGAGAGCCTCGGGAGTGTACCCAGGGGCAATGACACCGTCGGAGACTTCACGAGAGATGATGCGGGCAGTAGCGACGTCAACAACGTCCGAAAGGGCGATCCAGTCACCAAAAGAGGACATGCGGTCGGCACCCCTGGCGCGGGCGTAGGCACTGGCCAGTGGCGTCAGCTCGACAGTCAGGTCGTCTACTCCGTAAACCTTGCGTTCAACGTCAGTGAGAGGGACACCCACCGCTGCACCAGCAGGAGAGACATGCTTGAACGAGGCGGCTGCCGGAAGGCCTAGCGCTTCCTTCAGCTCCTTGACAAGGGGCCATGCGTTCAGAGCATCCAGCAGATTGATGTACCCGGGGGATCCAGCCAGCACTGGCGAAAATATGGGATCAACTTTTTTTCCTTTCGATTAAAGAAGTAGGGCGGGTCGACATTTACCTTTGAACGGAAGCGGTCCGTGCGGGTTAAATACCTCGGCGGGCTTCTGGTGCGGGTTGGCGCCGTATCGCAGGACAAGATGCTGTTTCCCGCTTCCGGCAAACTGCTGCCTGAAGTAACCCGAAATGGCGGCGTCGTAGTCGGCGGTGTGGGTGAAAGCTTTCAGAGCAAGCGTCTTGCGAGTTTCCTCGGACACTTTCGGGGATCCTGTCGCGGCGAGGGACGCTTTCGCCTCGGCGATGAAGGCAGCGTAGTCCTTCGGGTCTGACAGGATGGCGACGCGCGCGTGGTTCTTGGCGGCGGCACGCAGAAGCGTCACGCCGCCAATGTCGACCTCTTCAACGGCCATGGGGATGGTGACGTCAGGTCGGGCAATGGTCTGTTCGAAGGGGTACAAGTTGCAGACGACGACGTCAATTTTCTCGTAGCCGCCGGCGGTCATGTCAGCGTCGTCCGAGGGGATGTCACGCGCGAGGATGCCGCCGTGGACGGCAGGGTGCAGGGTCTTGACACGGCCGCCGAGCATTTCGGGCGCCTTCGTAATGTCCGAAACATCCCTTTTCCGGGGGGGACGGGGGACAGAAGCGAGGTGGAGGGACCGCAGAGTGGTTAGCAGGGGAGCCGGCAAGTCGCGAACGTTCCGACACGACACGACACGCCACGACATACTTGACGGGGAGCCCTGCCTCGCGGATTGCCTTGGCCGTCCCGCCGGAGGCAATAAGGTTCACCTTAAGTTCGACTAGGGCCCTTGCCAGGTCGAGGAGGCCGGTCTTGTCGTAGACGGAGAGGATGGCTGTGCGCGGGTTGGATGGCCATCAGAACACACGGGGAAGATACATGCATAATGACACAAGAGGGTCAGGCAAAGAATCGCTTGCGGCAATTCGCAGATGTCGGATCGCGTGCGCTCCGCCCGCCATGCCACATTTCCTTCTGACACGGCCCTCCCTCCTCCTCCTCCTCCAGCTCCTCCTTTTGTCCTGTCATGTCCTGTCCTGTCCTCTCCTATCTATTTTCCTTTGCTCCCTACTACTGTGGCTGTTCGTAATGGAGGTAGCTGCGGCAAGGCGACGATCGAACGAACGAACGAACGATGAGCGGGGCTCCAATCTCATCTTACCGTGCATCGTTTGTTCTTTGTCGATTTCTCTTTCTTTCTTTCTTTTTCTGTTTTTTTTCCCTTTTTTTTCTCTCTCGCTTTTCCTTTTTCATTTTTCATTTTTTCATTTTTTTCTCCTTCTTTGCGTTCTGCACGTGCCCGAACCAGAGCAACCCGTTCTGGTCCACGTCATCACTCAAAATGAAAATAAATTCGTCCGTTCCTCGGGAGTCAGCCGAGTCAGCGAGTGAGTGATTGAGTAAGTGAGTGAGTGGCCCGAGCGAGTGAACGCGCTCGCACGAAGGCGAAAAATCCTCTTCTTCTACACGGGTTAGTTTTGGCGTCATCAATCAACACATGTGCAAGAAAGACATCTGGGTCCGACTGGGTGCGAGCAACAGTGTGTAAGTGTGACGGGTCTAGCTTCACGAGCGCAAAGCGGATTCGGCAGATCAAAAAGAAATTTATAATTTATTGTGTATTACAGTGTATTAATATGTAAAAAGGAGTTTCTTCTATGTGCCCTGCATCATCGAACTACCAACCAAGGCGCTGCATACGCCCATCAGTGAACTGATACATCCCATAACTCATCCTCTCATACAGCATCTCGATGAGATGAGCCAACAATGAGGGGGAACAGGGTGATCCTTGACGTTCCACAGAGTGTGAGGTGTTAGGCGGAACTGACTGGTTAGCAGCAAGAGGCACAAGACGGACCCGAACCTATTGTGACTGTCAGTTATCGTTCTCACAATGCCCATAGGAGAGCAAGCCACCGCCAATGCAGACCTGGGCGCTGGCTTGCGCTGATGACAAATACTCTGAGTATTAAGTGGAACAGAAACCCAGTGTCAACAGTTTTCCTCCTCCTCTGCTCAAGCAGATAATACAGGAGAGGTTTTTACCCTGTGCCAGTCATGCTTGCCTAGCAACTATTACAGCGTGTATATCATCATCATATATCAATAATTCATGACAGAGTTTTTCTCCTTTCTCTCCAAGTTGGGGAGAAGGACCACCCACAAACACACATCTCCACTTCATTCACTCCTTCCACTCGCTCACTCAGAGTAGACTGTTTACACATCAGCGTGCCAGCTATCTGGCTGCATCAACCACAGATTCTAGTCCGGAAAAACACTCTCTACCACCTCCAACAAACAGAATCAGCAAAGCTCAACTTTACAAACCATTTCGTTTGGGAGGCCCAAAATTTTCGACACCCTCAACCAGCCTACTCTGTCATTCAATCCAGGCGTACTATAGTGCATTTGAAAGCCCTGAATCTCCTCTTCATAACAGAGCTCTCTACATAGTCACTACAGAATTTGATTGGCATCCGAAGTCGAAAACGTGCGTGACATCATCTCACCGGGGAGAAGCAATCAGAGAACGCCCTTACACACCTGTATTTGCCTGCTTCTGCTCTTTTGATTGATACCTAAAGCGCTGCGCTACGATGCCTACAGCAGGAGCTACAAGAGATTTTGATAAGGAGTTGAACTACCACCACCTCCAACCACAATTTTGTCCTTTCTTGTGTGACAAGTCACCCCAGCTGGACACCAAATTGCTTCAAGTTCTCTCTATTCCGTTCTCCTACACTCTCCAAGGGAAAACACTACCAAAACTTTGATCCTCAGCCTGAAATTTGGCACACAATTGCTATTCAACAGTGCTAGCTTGCTATTCAGATATCAGTATTTTTCGTCCATCAATCAGCTTGCAACTAGCATTGTGTGCAACACACCTCTTCTATCCTGGACCATTTTCCCCATCAAGTACAGCATCAAACAACTCCTAGAGTCACAATTTGTCACTACTGCACTGTCGAGCTACTCCTCTGAAAATTTCAAGCAACTGTTTTTCTCCTGCAACAGAATCATCACTACACGCAAAGCAATGTCGTCCAACCTAAACTCTTTTGTCAGCATGTTCACTGGCAAGACGCTGCCAGAATTCAACAACTCACAGATCATTCTTCTGACACGCCACTATAACTTGCATGAGCATGTCTTTCCTGGCCTTGTCTGCAGTGACACTAAGCTTCACTCTCTCTGATGATTTTACAGATTTTCCTGAAACTGACAACTCTCCTTCGTTTGAGCCTGTTGAGCCACCACTTGACTCTTACCGTCGATTATCCAACTCTCCTCCTGACAGTGCTCCCTCCTCTTGTACTCACCAGCAACTGCGCCAGGCTTCCAGGGGGGGGGGGGGGGGGGGGGGGGGGGGGGGGGGGGGGGACAGCTGCCATCATCATCAACAAACAAGATCAACCTCCAACTCTTCCCCAAGATATGGAAGACGATAATGACGATGACGACTATGGTTGGAACCCTGACACATTTGCAGTCGTCCTGGGCGAAGATGAACTTGAACCTGAAGAGAGCCTAGCTCCAACAGCAGACTGCATAGCAGGATCCATCAACACTGAACCGGAACCTGTCATTGAATCATCACTTCCACCATCTGTCATTGTTAACATCTAAGATTGCACCGAGTGGGCTTTGCAAGCTACTTGCAAATCGAACAATCGCTTGCCATCTCTTGCGACTCTACCTTGCATCAGCCAAGCCAGAACCACGCTTTCCAAAGCGCTTCCCAAAAGAACCAATCCACCAACACAACTTCCACTAGTGCCATGTTTCCCACAAGGAAGCCCACGCATCAGACTACAACAAAGAATGGACTGTATCTGAGCTTGAGGAACTTCACTCTCTCATGGACAAGCACAAGGTCTGGGAGTGGGCTGTTCTTCCTCCTGGCAAACGTGCAATGTTCTGCAAATGGGTTTATGCCCACAAGCTTGACCCTTTTGGCTGGCTGAAGCAATGGAAAGCCCACTTGTCCCGTGTAACACGAAGGCATCAACTACACAGACACTTTCTCCTGTCGTCCAGATCCAGGCCATCAGACTGCTCATTGCAATCAGCCTTGCCTTTGACCTCAAGTACCACAGCATGGATATCAACACAGCCTACCTGTTGTAAACAGTCTACTCTGAGTGAGTGAGTGGAAGGAGTGAATGAGGTCCAACTTGGAGAGAAAGGAGAAAAACTCTGTTTTGAATTATTGATACATGATGATGATATACACGCAGTAATAGTTGCTAGGCAAGTGTGACTGGCACAGGGTAAAAACCTCTCCTATATTATCTGCTTGAGCAGAGGAGGAAAACTGTTGACCCCAGGTTTCTGTTCCACTTAATACTCAGAGTATTTGTCATCAGCGCAAGCCAGCGCCCAGGTCTGCATTGGCGGTGGCTTGCTCTCCTATGGGCATTGTGAGAACAATAACTGACAGTCACAATAGGTTCAGGTCCGTCTTTTGCCTCTTGCTGCTAACCAGTCAGTTCCGCCTAACACCTGTACGCTTTTCTCAAATAAGTCATCTACATGCATCCACCAGAAGGCCACAAGCAATTCACTCCAGATGGAAAGAAACTATTCTGCAAACTCCTCAAGAGCCTCTATGGACTCCATCAATCTGGACGCAACTGGTTCCTGACCCTTCGCAAGTTCATTGTTGAGAAACTCAGCTTCAACCAATCTCTTGCTTAACCCTGCCTCTTCTTTCGAGTAGACCCTCAGCAGCAAACGTTTGAGATCATCTTGTTTTTGTCAACGACATAAATGTCATGGCCAACACCCCAGCTCTTGTCGCAAAAATTGAGGATGCTTTTTGCGCTGAGTACAGCATATCTCTTGAGGAAACCACTGTCAGCCAAGTAATTCGCATCCACCTTGAGCACAACACCAAAGGCATTTGAATGGGCCCAGACGAATACACCAGGACAATTCTCACTGAAGAGAAAATGTGGGATATCACATCAACCCCAGAGTCTATCACCTTAATGCATGACGAAATGTCAATCGAACTCAGCGAGAGTGACTCAAGCTGGTATCGATCCGCACTTATGAAACTGTGAGACTATACTCACTCCTTTGACCCTGGGATCTAGGCCCTAGAGTGAGGGAAAGCAAACAATAGGCTAAAACTAACTTTATTGGGCTGTTGTCTAGGGGGTGTTTCAACCCTACTACTTGCCTAGTCCACGAAGTATCCCTACTGATCTGTCTAACAGGGGTCTCAAACACAAAGAATGAACATTCAGAGGGACAATCCTCTGAAGGATCGGTGCTGGAGCACCGATTACTCGCGTGGCTGCGGGCTGATGCGAGGGGAAACGGAAGGGCACTCCCGAGGGCGCAACACAACTGCAGAATAAAGAGAGAGAAGAGGGAAACGGGGGTTTTTATCTCAGGAACCTAATCTCAAATACAACAGGAGCGGTTAATAGCGACGGGACGGACAGGGCGCGACCTAGCGCCCCTCGTCGCGGACGGTGCTGCGGGAGCCCTCGTCGTCGCCAGCGACGGGGGGGAGAGAGAGAAGGGAGTCAACTATGTAGGGGTCGGAAGGTCGCCAGCAGGGAACTCGCACGCGGAAACACCTGCGATCGTACACGCACCCCGCCAGGCTGTGTCGGCACGATCACTCGACCAACGGGCTTTATCGCATTGCACTCGTACTCACACATCTCACCCTCACAGCAATAGGACCGAGGCAGGCGCTTGTAGATCGAACTCTCAGGTGTCGGGGGCTGCACCGGGCGCAGCCACCAACACCCTCGCGGGGACGGGAAGGTTGGGGACGACGACGCCGTCGTCGCCACCACCACCACCACTGTCGTCGCGGCGGGCAAGCGCCAGGGATCCTCACTCCAACACAGAGCCGGCAATGTCACACAGTCGCTGGTGGGGCCAGCTGCATTCCCCACCCACGGCCCCTTAAGAGGAGCCCCACGAAGGGACCATGTACACACCCGGGTGTGTACCATCTCTCACTACCCTCACCTTTGCAAGCCAGATGGATTTGAAGGGACTCTGTATTGGTGCCAATGGACAGAAATCAGATTGAAGAAAAAAGGAAAAAGAGAAATGGCCCAAAAACAGAGAGAGAGAAAAATTGACAAGTCAACCCCCCTGACTTGGAGCATCCACCACAAATGCTCTAAGTCCCCCCCAACCCTATGCATGTATGTACAAGTGCCAAGAATAAATAATAAATTAGGCGGGCTTGGGGTACAGCCTGTCAGGCACCCCATCCCTTGGCAGTCGGGCAGTCTCCGTTAGTCACCGAAAAAGAAAATATGTTGAGAAAACCCTGGCGCAACGGAAACTGTTAAGACGAAAGTAGTAAAAGCAGGCCCAATAATAAAGACGGGTTAGCCGCAAATACACTTTGATAACGCCTTGGAAACTAAAGAACCGGGAGCAATAATAGGGGTCCCGATCCTTGCAGTTTTATGACAGGTACGCTTGTTTTTGCGAATAAAATCCTAGACTTTATCACTGAGACCTCAGTGTAGTCTCACAAAACTCAATACCTCACAACACAAACTCGACCAGATATCACATTTACAACAAATGTACTCTCCCAGTTCCAACTGAAGCCAGTGTCATCGCAATGCACCCCGCCAGCTGCTTTGTTACCTCAGAGGCTCCTGGGACTACGGATTATTCTACAGGCAAAGTCACAAGCTGCTACGGCTCTTCACAAATGACACCCTTGAACCAGCTGCATATGCTGATGCATCCTATGAGGGCAAACCTGGAGACTGCACATTGCGCACTGGATATGTCTTTTTCCTCACAGGCACCACAGTCTCATGGGTCTCACCCAAACAACATTAAGTATCGCAACGAGCAGAGGAGCTGCTGTTCGGGGACGATCACAGACTGTCATTCACTGTCATTCATCACCGTCACCTCATCACCGTCACCTCATCATCATCATGATCACGGTCACGCAGAGCGGGTTGGTCGCCGCGCCTGGCGCGTCTCCCGCCGCAAATGACTCTCCTTTTTTTTTTTTTTTTTTTTGGATAGAGATAATTGATTGTGTTAGTTTTTTGTTAATTAATCTTTTGACTCCTGGCTTCTCTTCCCGACTTCCTGACCTTTCCACACGATCATGGGCGGCGGCGGCGGCAGCAGCGGCGTCGCCGGCCGTGACGACGATTCCCACGATGCCCTGCTCGACATCGACCCGGTAAGCCTGTGCCCCCGTCCCACCGCCGATGCGAGAGGCGCAGGGGGGAAGGAGGCCGCTTCAACCCCTCTCCGTTACCCTGTCTCTCTCGCCCTCGCGACCCAATGCACGCAACGCAACGCTCCCGTGCCTTCCCTTGCTCGGCGGACCGGCCAATCGATCGGTGGATTGCCCGAAGCAGACTCGATGGACGATGCATGACCAAACTACCCCTCGCTGAGTTGCCCCAAACCCCGCTTTGCGCTGCAGCCCGTTCTTCTGTACAGCCGAGCATTCGGCCAGATCGTGCCACCGCGAAGCGCGACGCCTACTGGAGATCGATTTGGAGATGAAGCATCTTTGTCACCCGATCCTGACCGTATTTTCCCTTAATGTTTAAAGATTGACACACCAGAAGCCCGACTGGAGTTTCAAAGTGCGTTTGAACCGCGAGTGGGTTCTTTCTCCAAGTTTTGACCGTCCGTGTGGGCTTCGCTTTTGACCTGGTTGTTCCTTTCAGACTTTGTTCTCGGCACGGCCGAGCAGAACATAAAACTGAGTGGAAGCACTCGGCCGAAAGCATCGTCTACGAGTACGTCCGCCGCCACCGCCCTCGTATTTCCGTGATCGAATAATTTATCCGAATTTCTCCAGGTTGGTCCGGCCGAGGAGGCTACACACGGGTCGACAGCAACGCGGCTTTGCCAGCATCGGGTGCCGTCCTTCCGGAGCCAGTCACCCGTCCCTCTGGCTCAACAAACGCTTTCTGGACAATCGAGTTTTACCAGCAATTTTTCGATGTCAATACTCTCGACGTAAGCCACTGCACCTGCCTTCAGCGTCAGCTGCTTCATTTACTCCTCTTGGTGCCAGGTTGCAGACAGAATGCTGGAGTCGGTCTTACCACGAGGTGTTTTCATGGAAAAAATCGGCAACAACCCTGACTTGTACGGTGAGCGACTAAGAGGGAAATGCTACAACAAGCATTGCAAGTAACTCGGAACGGGGTTTCTTGGCCCTCTTTAAGGTCCATTTTGGATATCGACCACAGTTATTTTTGCCCTCTTTGTCACGTCCACCATCGCTGGCTCCATCTACGCATATATTCACGCGATCCCATTCACCTACGACATGACTCTTCTTACAGTTGCTGTATCTTCTGTTTACCTCTACGTTACGGTTCTTCCGGGAATTCTCTGGACTGCCGGCCGCTACTTTGGAACGCCCATGAAGTTTTTTGATCTGATAGACTTGTACGGGTACGGCATGACAATCTGGATACCCGTATCGGTATGGACAAGATTTTGTTTCCAAGTTTACGGCGTTTCCCACCTTCGCATGTATGAGGAAAAGCCTGTATACCTTACTTATGCCTTACCACTTTACAGCTCCTGTGCATCCTACCTTCCGAGTTAATCCGCTGGGTCCTCATCGCAGCAGCATTTGCAATATCCAGTTTCGTGTCGTAATTTTCCCTCTTCTCTTTCCCTCCATTCTTCTGCAGCGTTACTTATACCAATGCGCGTGTTCATCAAGTGCTTTCCACGATGCATGTACTGACGCCCCACCTTTTATCTTTCTAACCACCGCGAACGATATTTCGGTGTCCGAAGCATTCTTCAAAATTCAGAACATCCTTCCCCTCATGTCTGGGACGACCCACCCTACCGCCAAAACTACGGTCGTCTCCATCATTGCCGTGGCGCACCTGGGGCTTGCGCTACTCTTCCGGTTCGAATTCTTCAGTTTTGTCGCAAACATCAGCGGGGGCGAGAAGGGCGGTTCGCGGTGACCGACTTGGTTGGGGGGGCGGGGGCGTTCACCCTGGGAGTGGCCCTGTTTGGGAAATCCGCGATGATGGGAGATGTTTCGGTCTGCGAGCGTAAGCCTACCTTCCTGAACAAGCCAGCGCACCAGCAGTTTTGTTGAAGGCATTTACAAGTTGTTGTTGCTTCTCTCCACCTTCGGGAGAGAAAAAAAAGCAGCCCAGGCGAAAAGAGTGGTTGGGTGCAGTGCTCCTTCCCTCTTCGTCAACCCAATTTGATTTTTATTCGAGTGCAAACTTTAAAAGCTACGAACGAACGAATGGCGAATATTTTTGTCACTCTACATACCGAGAGGAAAGGGCCAGGGGCTCCCACAAAGGGTTTTGGTGAGAGAGCCCTTTTCCCAGTCGCCTCAGGAAGCGGGGGGGGCAGCTTTTGCTGCACTGGTATTATTCGTGACACCCCGACCCGCTAACGTCATTTGCTCAAAGAGAAGGTACCGCTCTTGATTAGTGCCAAGTAGGAGGAGGTCCGATCTCGAACAGCAAAACTTGGTTTGAATCTCTCCTCATAGGTGTTATGACTCTACGAGGTTCGTGAGTAGGAGCTTCATGACCTGTTGGGAGGGTTTCCGACCGAGTCTTGCTGTTTCATTTTGATCAACGCAAGTGCTCCACTGCGTGTTCATCCGTTGTGAATCTCGCTCGCAGCATCAACTCGATTCCGGAACCGAAAAACCCCCTCGAGGGCAGCTTGAGCGAGCGGTTGCTCCACCTTTGATTCTTTGAAGTTTTAGTTTTACACATAATTTACATAGTTTATCCATCGACTTTTAAAACCGCTTCAGGCAGCCGCCTCATACTTGCCCTTGTCACCATGGAGGCAATAGCACCAGTAACCGGGCCGGGCACGGCGTCAATGCAGGCCAACGACGTTCACCTTGCAAGCTCCGATTCCGCCCGCAGAACCGTTTCTGTCGACGACGACGGAGGCAGAACCGCCGCAGCCACCCAAGGCACCAAAAACACCAGAAGCGTTCGCGAGCCGCCGTGAATCAATTCCCGCGAGACTCGCTCCAGGTCCTCTTAACCTGCTCGATCTGCGACGAAATCATGGTCGGCCCCCAGACGGTGCAAAGGTGTGGGCACTCGTTCTGCGGTTTGGTGAGCTTTCGTCAGCACAGTCTTGCTTTCCTCCTCGTCGCTGTTTCCCTTCTGGAGGCTTACCCCTTTCAACTCTTCCGTACCGCTTCCCTTACCACCGTCACCGTGCGCCGCCCCCCGTACAGTGCATCTGGAAAGGGGTCTTGTGCGATGAGCTATCAAGTTATGTTTTTTAATCTCTATAATAGTGTTCGGTGAAGTTACCATTTGCAGATTTGACACGCAAAGATAATCCGCGCAATGAAAAGGGGAGAGAGACAATACTAGGTCTCACTTTGACCCGACGATATCACCGGTAAAAAGGTGTCTGGAGAATACAGCGCGCAAATGAGCCGCACCGTCGGTCTCATGCTCTTCTTCGTAAAACGCAATCAGTCCCAAGGACCCGTCTTCCGGTGGGCTTTCTGCTGAAAAAACAGTGCATCGTCCCTTCTTCACGTCCAAACCGATTGCTTCGGTCGGTCGGTTTCCAGCAAATACAGCGAAGTCCCCCGCTACGCACGACGATGCGGGAAGAAGCGCTGTCGGCGCCTCGATGGCACAGTATTCTTCCAGCCGAAAATCCGACAGAGCAACGTCGGCGCTGCCGGTCGAAAAACAGCTGGCGGCAGCAGCCAACAAGTCCACGACGGTGAAGTCGACGCCCGTCTCGTCGGCCCCGGTGCGGACAAGCAGCTTCGTGCCGACGATCTGGGGCTGGCAGACAAGGGTCATGATGCGGTCTAGGATGGTGACGCCGTCGGTGATGCGAATGGCGCGAACGTGGTGCGCATTACCGGTAGACGTCTGGGCAGACATAGTGACCACGCACACTCCCGACCCGAATGCGCAATACGACCACAAACCGTCAGGAACGAAGGCGGAGACACTCGCTGTTCGAATGAAGGAGAGGTCGTGCGAGACAATCGCGCCCAACGCATCCAGCACGGGGACCGCGCGAAAGGCGGCAACCTTGAACGTGTCCATCCTCCGAGCGCCGAACCAGAGCCAGGCGGCGCCGTCCGGGGACGCGACAGCGCTGACTGTGGCGGAGGGGTGCAAGAACGCCGCGTCCATCTCCAGGTGAACGAACGGATTCGGGCGGATCTCGACGAGGCCCGCGGCCGCAGCATCCCAGTGGAGCAAGGAGAGGGACACGGTGAGCGCGGCAGTCGGCACGTAGTGAGAGTGGACGAACAGATCCGTTCCCGAGAGCGAGAAGATCCTACCCGAGAGCTCTGGCAAGGCGACTGCGACCGTCCGGCCGGTCTCCAGGTCCAGCCAGGCCCAAGTGCTGCCGGTGGGATCTCGCTTGCGGACGAGCACGCCCCCGCTTCCGTCCCTGAGAATGCAGGGCAGGTACGTGCGGTGGTTGGGAAAACTGCCGACGGCAACGATGCCAACCACGCGCCTGCGGCGCCCAATAGGGGGGGACATTCCATCGCCCGCGGGTCGCCAGGGCATCGTTGGCGCCATTTCCAACTTGAACAAGCGAACGTCGTCGTCGTCGTCCTCATCCTGGTGGCGCCGTCGTGGGAGTTCACGCGGAAGCGGGTGAACGCTTAGGACCAAATCCCTCAGGCCGCGCAATCCGCGAGTTCTGTTTGGCGCCAGGGGCAGCTTCGTGGCTTGTTCGAGGTCGGACAGCCGGCCTAGCCACAGGGCTGATGAGCAGAAGAGAACGTCGTGGAACCGGCGGCACGACAGGGACAAGCGAAGAATGGCGCCAATGTCGAGGAGATGCGCGACGGCAAGGACGAAAGTGTCGGGAAGGGAGTGAAGGCTCGCCATGTCAGCTGGCGGGCGGAATATTGTGCATCATTCAACTCATAACCATTCAGAGTTCCCAAATAATAAGCAATAGCGTATTGTTGTCCCTGAACATCCTCCTGCGATAAGCAAGGTCCTTTGCCTCAGTAACTCACATCGCAGGTGAGAATGAAATTTTCCAAGTCTGAATAATCTGGACTCCAAAGAGCAGGAGGACCAACCACTAAATCTTTCACCATCTTTCACCTTCTCCAAAGCGAATAGCTGCTCAGCTTCCCAGCGCCACTGATGATCCTTCTGAAAAAGTCAAGTCAAAGGCTCAATGATCAAAAGAAAAGTGGGATATCCAAACATGGAACTGCTGGGATGAGCCAATGAAACCACGCAATTCAGAGACGGTTTTGGGAATGGTCCACTTGACAACAGCTTTGGCTTTCTGCGGAATGACAGCTCATCTTGAGTGTGCCTAATCTCTCATAGATGAGAAGAGAGAGCTTTGTGATAAGGTTTCATATGCTGTTTTAATTAGTTGTACTCCTCCTCTTGAAGAAAATCCTTGAAGGTTTGGCTAAATTCAAACATGTTTTCAAACAGATTGTCTGAAATCTTCTCCAGCTTGTCTGGTGGTAAAGGGTTCTCCAACTCCTTCATAATTTTGAGAGCATCACACCCATCCGGCTTTGGTTAGGGAGCAGCAAATAGGGCGAATTTTCTCTGCAACAGTCTTTGAACGAGCTCCAATCATTGCGGAGACTCAGACTTTCTCAAGAGTCATTGGAGATTCTGTTGTCCACTGCCAATTGACGCATTACATCACCAAGACTGGGACATGATCCAAAGCTTTCCACACAAGAAAATGATCTGCCAACAAGAGTTGAGAAGAAGAAGCCATAATAACATCATTACGCATTCCCCAATTCTGACGCCAATCAAAATGGTACCAGGTGGTATAAGAAGCACGGTGAGGACGGAGCAGCCAGAAAGAGTCAACCAGCTCGCCATGGCTCTCATCCAAGTCCACTCACTTTCTCTAATACCAGAGGAAATCAACTTGACTACTTTGGGGTGGATATCAATCAGGTCTCCTGAATCATAATGATGTCTTGCCGTCAAAGGACCTCAACTTCAAGAGGAGAGAGCTTCGAGGCGGCATTTCAAATCGAGTTGGCGTTCATGAGAAAAACGACAGGTAGGCGTAATGAGGGGGATCTTTTGATTGCGCAGGTGATGGAAACTGAATGGATCGTCTGTCCTTCGACCACTTCACCCAAATATCCCCAGTAGAAGCATCAACTCCAAGCTGGGTGCTTGCTCCCATGAAGAAAGGTTGACCTAACAGAGCGTCTTCACCAGGGAGATCAGGTGGAAGGACCCATAAATATTGCTTGATGGTAAAATCCCCTTTCGAAATATCTGCTTGGGGAATACTGCCGTAAAGCCATGATCACCCTCTGGCAGCACCCTTCATGACCAGAGTCGTATCACAATAGATGCTTCCTCCACTCTTGACAAGTGAAGAGCAAGCTCGTAATTAATGGCATTGAGCTCAGAGCTGGTTTCAATCATAGCTTGACTGACTAGTAACTTCCCAATCACAACGTTACAAGCATAAATCAGCAGGTACGTCTGGTAAGGCTTATCAACATTAAAAGGTCTCATAATAAGAGACACCAGAGGGAGAGACAAGCATAAACTCGTTACAGATTGCGAAGTTTTCTTCGTCTCCAACGAGAGAGGCACAAATTTCCCACGGCGGCTTGCATCGACTTTAACCACTTTAACTTTCGACTACTGCATTCCTGGTGGGAGAGCTTGGGTGTTTTTCATTACTCAACACTGATACCACTCAGGAAGACAAGGAGGTTGAACATGTTTACTGAAGCAACACTGTGGGCCACGGCTCTGGTTCCCCTGCTACCATTTTTTGATTTGTTCTCACTGGGAGTTGTGGGTTCCATTTTTGGCTCCCTTTTTGGGATTCAGAGAGAAACTCTAGGCTTGGCCACCAACGCGCACACACACAAGTCTGAGCACTGCCTGCACATGCGCTGAGCCAATGCCAGCTCCAAATGCAACACTTCACACACCTGCTCAACCAAACCATGCTTCAGCCTCAGCAACTGTGGCTGCACTGCAAGCAACTCTTGTTCCTTTCTCTGGATTTCACCCTCAACCTGCTACAGGAGCCCATTATCAATTCTGGAGCTGTACCCGCAATGTTCCCCCGACAGGAGCAATTCACTGAGTACCAACAGTTTGAAACTGAACACAATGCCTGCTTAGCAGATGACCATGAATGTTGCGTCGAAGAAATTGGATCAGCCACTCTTGCCTTTCCTGGTTTTGATGTGGTCCACAGCAACGTGCTACATGTCCCATCACTCAAGGAACTGCTTCTCTTTGTGTCAAATGTCCTCCAAGACCCAACTGCTTGGATGCTATTCACTCAAGATTCTGTCTTTCTTCTTGACCTTACTTCACTCCCATCTCAACATGGCATCAAGATTGGCAAACGACGCAACAGCCTCATCTCATCCTAGTTTAGCACCCAACTGCACAGAGGACAATTTCAGTTGAGCCTATTGCCTAAGCATCACCAGCAACTGCACGCAACCTCTGGCACCAACACATTGGCCACATCCACCAAGAGCAAGTATGTGACACTCTGAAGTCCGGTGATGTCAAGAGTGCTCCTGCTGTTAGGCGGTACTGAATGGTTAGCAGCAAGAGGCACAAGACGGACCCGAACCTATTGTGACTGTCAGTTATTGTTCTCACGATGCCCATGGGAGAGCGAGCCACTGCCAATGCAGACCTGGGCGCTGGCTTGTGCTGATGACAAATACTCCGAGTATTAAGTGGAACAGAAACCTGGTGTCAACAGTTTTCCTCCTCCTCTGCTCAAGCAGATAATATAGGAGAGGTTTTTACCCTGTGCCAGTCACACTTGCCTAGCAACTATTACTGCGTGTATATCATCATCATGTATCAATAATTCATAACAGAGTTTTTCTCCTTTCTTTCCAAGTTGGGGAGAAGGACCACCCACAAATACACATCTCCACTTCATTCACTCCTTCCACTCACTCACTCAGAGTAGACTGTTTACACACATTCTCTGTCATCCTGGGATTACCATGGCTGCAAGCCCAGAACCCTGCCATTGATTGGGTCACTGGTCAAGTCCAACCTCCACCAATTGGAACAGTCACCAAGAAATGGGGTCCAGCTGTGTTACGTCACTTTTGTGAAACGTTGTTTGGTCAAGTCAAATTGATAATCCTCACAAATTATCAGTTAAAAAGGCAGGGTATACTCATTTTATTTGAGGTCGCAGGCTCAACAGCCTGTCGTCCTCACACTAACGCAAGGGAACATTATTGAATTTCTCAAAAATTTTATGATGGTCTTATACATGTGTAACAAACAGCACTCGGCAGCGCAATGTTCAAAACATAGACCCAATTTTGTGAGCCACGGTATGTTTTACTTCAATTGAATTCTCATCAATTTGCTTCTTATCAAGACAGTTAGGCTTTGCCGGCAACGACAATGCAATTAGAATCACACTCAATGGGTTCAGAGAAATGTTGGACCAGGGCAGCTCAAAGCAGCTCCAGGTCAGCTGACTGCTGCTGAACCAATGTTGAACCAGGAACTAGTTGATTTGAAATGCCCCTGATGATTTCAAATCATCTTTCCTCTGTGGGAAGACTGGTCACTGGACACAAAAATTTTCAACGCCCTCTCCCGGCTGACCCCGTCATTCAATCTGGGCTTGCTATCGCGCATTCGAAAGCCCTCTTTCCAACGAACTATCACGGAGCTCTCTACATTGCCTCTACGGAATTTGATTGATCGCCAAAGTCAAAAAACGCTTCCTCAACTTTAAGTGACATCGTTGCAACGGGGAGAAGCTATCAGAGGACGCCCTTACATAACTGTATTCTCCTGCTTCTGCTCTTTCCATTGATACCTAACGCGCCCCGCTACAACACCCACAGCAGGAGCTACAAGAGATTTTGATAAGGGGGTCCAAAAAGTCGAACTACCACTACCTCCAACCACAATTTTGTCCTTTCTTGCGTGACAAGTCACCCCAGCTGGACACCAAATTGCTCTAAGTTCACTCTATTCCGCTCTCCTACACTCTCCAAAGGAAAACACCACCAAAACTTCAATCCTCAGCCTGAAATTCAGCGCATGGTTGCTATTCAACAGTGCCAACCTGCTATTCTGATTTCAGAATTTTTGGTCCATCAATCAGCTTGCAACAAGCATTGTGTGCAACACACATCTTCTATTCTGGACCATTTCTTCATCAAGTAGAGCATCAAACAACTCCTAGAGTCACTATTTGTCACTGCCGCACTGTGGAGCAACTCCTCCAAATTTCTCCAGCAACTGATTTTCTCCTGCAACAGAATCATTACTACGCGCAACGCAATGTCGTACAACCTAAACTCATTTGTTGGCATGTTCACTGGCAAGTCACTGACAGAATTCAATGACTTTATTAGCAACCTTCAGATCAAGGTTATTGGTGAAAAGGGAATTCAGGACCTAACGGGGATGGACCTATTCCCTCTTGAGAGACCTTTCTGCAACAAGGAGACCTACCATACGTACGTCACACACCTACCCAAGGATCAGTGGGACAGATGATATTTCTGGTTGCACTGTTGAAATGGTGGGCACAGTACACCAGAGCCAAAGGCTGGTGAAACACTCTCACCAAACTATCTCTATGTACCGACTGTTGCTGAGCAAGCTAATGCTGGACCAGTTGTGCCTGTCGAAGCAACTGTCAAGTACCAGATTCAGCATCACATCATGAATTCATCAGAGTTCATGAATGCTGTGCTGAAGATGCATGCCACCTTCATCAAGGAGAACGAAACAGCTCAGTCAGCTTTGATGATCAGGCTTCCAGAGACCTCGCACTTGTTTGAGCTCTGCTGCAACATTCACCTCCATCGAGACTGTGTGGCTGCCATTTGCTGAACATTCAACAATGCTCGCCCATCCAGCTCGATTGATGATTTTGAAAACGGACGGTCAGGGCTGCAGCTACGCACTGACACTCAAAGCCCCTTGCGGTACCAAGATCTGAATTCTTATGTTTACGAGATTGAGCGACTTCAGCAACTATTCATCCAAGGTCATGGCCAGAACAGACTTGATGAGTTTGTATGCAAACTGCAGAGCAAACTGCACACAAACCTCGCATGCAGCTCAGCTCATAGTCGTTTTGGACCATTTGTGGCAGCACTTCGAAACAATGATGCCTGCTTCAACGATCTACAGAATATCATGGATGAGCTTACTGCTGTCTTGACTGCCCTTGAGGTGGATGAAGAGGAAGACTGCAGGAACCGCCGCAACAACCGCAACTGGCGTCAAGTGGGCAACAACCACTGTGACAACCATGACAATCGCGAGGATAGACGCCACCGAAGTGACCACATCCAAGGAGGCTGCAATGACCTTGAGCAAGCAGAACGAAACTATCCCCAAGGAAGCAACTACAGGAACAATGACAACAGGGGTCACAACATCCATGACAACCACAACTGCTCTTGCTCCCCTTGTCGTGGGGATAGGCCACGCTACTGGTGTGGTTACCACAAGGCATACATTCAACTCATTTGTGATATGGCAAAGATGCGCTGGCAACACCTCATGGCCAAACCTTGTTTTGATTTTGCCCCACTGCAGATGCTGTGTACCAACCAAACTGGAAAGATCAGTACACGTTCTCTTGATGGTTCCCACTACTTTGAAGTTATTGTCGACTACACTACAGGCTATACTTGGGTCAACACTGTCGCTTGCACAGCAGGCGTCACTCAAAGGATAATTGATTGCATTGATTTTGAAGAGCAACTCTTCCCCAAATCAAACTCTATTTGTACAGGCAGACAACCTCAACCTTAACACTCAGCAATTTGAGGCCTACTGTATCAACCACTAACCTCCCATTGTCTTTCAGCCTTCTGTCCCTTATGTCAACGAGGGTGATGGTGTTGCAGAAAATGCCATCAAGGTCATCACCCACATTGCTTCCTGTCTCCTGAACGAAGCTCAGCTTCTGCGGTTCTCCTGGTCCTACGCAGTACGCCATGCTTCATTCCTGCACAATCGTGTGCAACACACTCACACTGGTCGAATTCCATTTGAATATTACCAAGGCCGAAAACCCAACCTATGCCACCTTGGAATTTTTGGCTGCCTCATTGTCACACTCAACAATGAGTATACAGAACCTGCAAACGCACACAAGACCAAGTTCTCTCCTCAGGCCTCACTTGGACTCTTCTTGGGTTTTGACACAGACTGCAAGTCTATTGCCCTCAGCTACGACTTTACTGCACAGACTATTCTTCGGACACGCCACTATAACTTGCATGAGCATGTCTTTCCTGGCCTTGTCTGCAGTGACGCTAAGCTTCAATCTCTTAATTCTGATTTCTTAACTTCTCTCTCTGATGATTTTACAGATTTTCCTGAAACTGACGACTCTCCTTCTTTCGAGCCTGTTGAGCCACCACTTGACTCTTACCGTCGATTATCCAACTCTCCTCCTGACAGTGCTCCCTCCACTCGTACTCGCCAGCAACTGCGCCAGGCTTCCAGGGGGGAAAGCTGCCATCATCATCAACAAACTCCTCAGATCAACCTCCAACTCTTCCCCAAGATATGGAAGACAATAATGACGATGACGACTATGGTTGGAACCCTGACACATTTGCAGTCGTCCTGGGCGAAGATGAACTGAAGAGAGCCTAGCTCCAACAGCAGACTGCATAGCAGCATCCATCAACACTGAACCAGAACCTGTCATTGAATCACCACTTCCACCATCTGTCATTGTCAACATCAAAGACGCACCAACTGGACTTCGCAAGCTACTTGCAAATCGAACAATCACTTGCCATCTCTTGCGACTCTACCTTGCATCAGCTAAACCAGAACCACGCTTCCCAAAGCGCTTCCCTAAAGAACCAATCCACCAATCACAACTCCCACCAGTACCACATTCCCACAAGAAAGCCCACCCATGAGACTATAACGAAGAATGGACTGCATCTGAGCTTGAGGACCTTCACTCTCTCATCGACGAGCACAAGGTCTGGGAATGGGCAGTTCTTCCTCCTGGTGAACATGCAATGTTCTGCAAATGGGTTTATGCATACAAGCTTGACCCTTTTGGCTGGCTGAAGCAATGGAAAGCCCGACTTGTTGCATGTGGAACCAACGTGAAGGCATCAACTACACAGACACCTTTTCTCCTGTTGTCTGGATCCAGGCCATTTGACTGCTCATTGCAATCAGCCTTGCTTTTGACCTCGAGTACTTCAGCATGGATGTCAAAACAGCCTACCTGTACACTTTTCTCAAAGAAGTCATCTACATGCATCCACCAGAGGCCACAAGCAATTCACTCCAGATGGAAAGAAACTTTTCTGCAAACTCCTCATGAGCCTCTTTGGTCTTCATTAATCTGGACGCAACTGTTCCTGACCCTTCGCAAGTTCATTGTTGAGAAACACAGCTTCAACCAATCTCTTACTGAACGCTGCGTCTTCTTTCAAGTAAACCCTTAGCAGCAAACATTTGGGATCATCGTTGCTTTTGTCAACAACATCAACATCATGGCCAACACCCTGGCTCTCATTGCCAAAATTGAGGATGCTTTTCATGCTGAGAACAGAATGTTTCTTGAGGAAACCACTGTCAGCCAAGTGATTCACATCCACCTCAAGCGCAATGCTGAAGGCATCTGGATGGGTCCAGACAAATACACCAGGACATTTCTCACTGAAGAGAAAATGTGGATGACCTCAACATTGCATCAACTCCAATGTCTATCCCCTTTATGCATGACAAAACGTCAATCGAACTCAGTGAGTGCGACTCAAGCTGGTATTGATCCACACTCATGAAAATTCAATACCTCGCAACACAAACTCGACCAGATATCGCATTTGCAACAAATGTACTCTCCCAGTTCCAACTGAAGCCATGCCAGTGCCATTGCAATGCACTCTGCAGCATGCTTCTTTACCTCCGAGGCACCTGGGACTATGGATTATTCTACAGGCAAAGCCACAAGCTGCTACAGCTCTTCACAAATGACACCCTTGAACCAGCTGCATACGCTAATGCATCTTATGGGGGTGAACTGGGAGACTGCACATCGCGCACTGGACATGTCTTCTTCCTCATGGGCGCTGCTGTCTCTTGGGTTTCACGCAAACAACATCTTGCATTGCTGTCCTCCATGGAAGCAGAATACTACTCAGTTTCTGAAGCCTTTCAAGAAGCACAATGGCTCCTAGCTGCATTATCAGAGTTTGCATCTCCCTGCACAGCCACTTCCAATCCGGGAGGACAATCAATCTGTGATTGCAGTAGTGCTCAACCCTCTCACACATGCTCACACAAAACACATTGACATACATGCTTATTTCCTCCAACAAGGTATAGCCACTGGAGAGATCACTGTACGTTACGTGCCAAACCTGCAACCAGATTGCAGACATTCTCACAAAACCACTCTCAACATCTCAGCACCAGTGACTGACCTCACTACTTGGCCTCTGACCCTGCTCCAACCTTTCAAACACCCTTTTGGTTGAAGCCTCAGACGCTTTCACATGCTTGGCATAACAGGTGCTACGGCCAGTTTCGGAGCGGATATTGAAATATCCGCATCCACGTCCGATTTGGCAGTTTTCATATCAGGAACATCCTCTGCAGACCGGATATTCGGATATCTGAATTCTTTTATTGGTAATTTAGATTCAGACCGCTCTGTGTCTGGGAAGCGGATATACATGTACTTTGCCACTTCGCATCTGACATTGTCCACATCTGCCAGAGTCGGTAAGGTGGGTCTTCTTTATTGCACTTTTCGGTTCCCAGCCCCACATGTGGCTGAGAATTGCAAAGTTTGTTGTACATCAAGTCTGAAGACTGGTGCCTGGGAAGGCCAGAGGTTTAGTACGTGGTCCTCCCTAAACATGACCGATTAACGTACTGCTAGGGTGACATTTTGTCGCCCCACTGGCCGGCCAGGCTTTGACGATACCGCATCTTTACTCTTTATTTGTGATAGAAAGAGAGCGACCGAGAAAAAAAAAATAATAATGGAACTCCTCCTTGAAAGAAAACGCGGCAAAATATCTTGTTTGCGAGCAGTGGCAGCAATATTTCCGTCTTCCTCTCCTTCGCATTTCCATCTCTCCAACCCCCCAAACATCCTCTTGCTCCTCCCCTCAGCCCCCAGCCCTCCTCCTCCTCCTTCTCAATCTCAACCAACCTCACTTCCCCTTGAACAAAAACGACACCGACTCGCCGTTATGAATGCGTCGAATCGCCTCCGCAAAGATACCCCCCACGTCAAAAATCTTGATCTTGCTGCACCCGGCAACGTGCTCGTCCTGCGGCACCGTGTTGGACACGATGACTTCGTCGATGCAGCTCTTTGAGATGCGGTCGATGGCGTCGCCCGACATGATACCGTGCGTGATGATGGCGTAGATCTTGGTCGCGCCTTCGTCCTTGAGCACGCGCGCCGCCTTGGTGATCGTGAACGACGTGTCGGCAATGTCGTCGACGAGGATGCACACCCGCCCGGCAACGTCGCCGACCAGCATCATGTCCGACGGCGCCGTCGTGATCGACTTTGGCTGCGACGTCGCCACCGTCGTCGTCACGCCGTTCACCTCGGCCTCGTAGTTGGTCTGGCTGTGCTGGATGTGCAGCGTGCCGTTCGTTCCGCCGTTGGTGTGGTTGCGCCGCTCTTTGTGGATCAGAGCAAAGTCCATGTTGAGCTTGTCGGCGATGGCCGTGGCTCTGTTCCGGTCGATGGAATAGCTTTACTTGATGCCCAAAACGAACAAGCAAAAGTAGTATCCATTAGAGCACTGACCTTTTGGCACCACCGGCATCGGGGGAAACAAGCACTGCGTTCTGGTAAAGGGGAATGTTTTCCCGGATGTAGTTCAGAACAAGGGGTTGGCTGTACAGGTTATCCACAGGGATGTCAAAGAAGCCCTGGAACTGAGGGTCGTGGAGATCCATCGTAACAATGTGGTCAGCACCTAAAAAGAAAGTCAGCAATCAGCCCAGTTCCGTCATCACGGATAGACGGAAAGCGCGATGGAATCCATTCGATCAAGAGAGATTGAAATTCGTGTATTTTTGTGGAAGAACGCACCGGCAGCGACGAGCAAGTTGGCGATGAGAGTGCCGGAGCGGGCAGTCCAGTGCTTGTACCCGTCCTGCGAAATGCCCGAAAACACGATCGGGGCGGGCTTGTACGTCACGGGGGCCGGCGTCAGCGACTTGACGTTAATGTTTGGGTGCGACGTGCTGAGGGTGGAGAGCTTTCGCACGCCCTCCTTCTCGTCAATGGACACGGTCGACTCGGTGCGGGCGCGCATGCCGCTGTTGGACGCGCTCGTGCGGAGGGTGCCGCGCGAGGGAGGGCTCTGGAGCGAGTGCGAGGCCGGCGGGGAGGACGCGAGGTAGCCGTCGTCCAGCGGCGACGACGAGACCAGGCTGCTGGCGCCGCTTGCGGGGGCGCCGCCACCGCCGCCCCTGGTGGGGATGGGGATGCCAGCGGGCACCGACAGGGAG
Source organism: Zopfochytrium polystomum (assembly GCA_025765615.1). NCBI lineage: Eukaryota > Fungi > Chytridiomycota > Chytridiomycetes > Chytridiales > Chytridiaceae > Zopfochytrium > Zopfochytrium polystomum. The sequence continues at coordinate 164,053 of JAIVFJ010000074.1, forward strand.
CCCTCGGACCCGTTGGCGCCACCGGCGGGGCCAGGGGCGGCGGTGGTGGCGGCGCCTGCAGCTGAGTTTGGCTTGGCCGAGGGGAGGATTGCGTACGTGTTGGTCACGTTTGCGACGACCGTCTCGGGAAGCTTTCCGCCGTACAGGATCGCGTACTTGTCCACTTCTGATGTGGGGACTCGCGACAGGAGCGTGCCGTTCTTTTTGTACGGTGCGTCGGGCTGCCGAGCGTACGGAAAGCAGGGTATCACAGCGGTGATCTTTCTGTGGGGATGAAGATGATGATGACGATGAATGAGTAACGAGGAGGGAGTAGAGAAAGAGAGAAGATTCGCCCGTGCCCGAGCCCGCGACGGGTTTTCTCACTTTGCCGATGCTGTTCTGCAGGCGGCAATCATGATCAGCAGCTCCATAAAGTTGTCGTTGACGTTGCCGCAACCGGACTGGAGGATGAAGACATCGGCGCCGCGCACCGACTCGCCGACCTCGACGTTTGTTTCCCTGTTGGAGAACTTGGACAGCTTGACGGCGCCCTTGGGGATGCCCAGGCGCTGGCAGATCGACTCGACCAGCTTGGGGTGGCTGGAGCCGCTGAGGACGATGATGTTGCGCATCGTTGCGTGGTGGCGATAGTAGTGCTCGTTGCAGTGGTGATGATGGTGATGGTGTAGTGGTGGCCGTTGGTGGTGTGCGTATTGCCGCGGGCGGTGGGGCGGCGGCGCGAATGCGGGTTGAGCGAGTGCGGCAAGAAAGCAAAGGGTGCGCCCCCGCTTGGGAAGAGAAAGTGATTGATTGACAAGGCGCACGTGCAACCAACAGAGATTGGGTTTTGTGATTGTGTCTGCTGCTGTTGCCTGTCTGCGTGGCTGTCTGCGTGGCTGCTTGATTCTCTCTCTCTCTCTCTCTCACTCTCTCTCTCTGTCTCTCTCGCTACCCGACATTTCGGGCACACTCTCTCTCTCTCCCATACAAGAAAAGGCATACAAGGCATACCACACCGCACACGGCACAAGCAAGCACGAGTGTCCCGCCGCCGCCGCCTGCCACCCGTTCGTTTGTTACCGTCTGTTCACGGCGGCAGCAGCGGCGGCGCGTTCAGCAGCGTCCACATCATGAGCGTCTCAAAATGCTCGACCACGTCCGCCGCGCGCAGCCCGTGCCGCTCGCCCGGGTACACCTGCACGCGGTGCGGTTTGGCCGCCCGGATCAGCGCCGACACCACCAGCTCAGTGTTCTTAAAGTGCACGTTCTCGTCGATCGACCCGTGCACGATCAGCAGCCGGTTCTCGCTTTTTTTGATTGTTATCATTGGTATTAGGAAGAATGTTATTTTTTGGAGAAGGAAAACCAACTAAAAAAAAAAGCCACCCAACTGGTCGGGAAACTTTTGAATCACGTCCAGCACGCTTCCGCGCCGGTACCCGTCCGCGTTCTCCTCAATCAGCCCAAGGTACCGTTCCGTGTACGCCGAGTCGTACAGCTCCCAGCTCGTCACCGGCGCGCCCGCAATCGCCACCCGGAACACGTGCGGGAAGTTTGCCAGCCCCATCAACGAGAGGTAGCCGCCTGTTTTTGTGTTGTGTATTTGTGTGTGTGTGTGTGTGTGTGTGTGTGTGTGTGTGTGTGTGTGTGTTCAGTTTGCTGCGGTTTGTTTTCATTCTACTAACTAAATTAGCCGCTCTTCTTTTCGTTACCGTAGCTCCATCCCGTGATGCAAACATTCGTCGGGTCAATGAACCCGCCAAGCCTGTTTTGCCGGTGTGCCGCCAGCAGCTCGTCCCACGCCGCCGCCAGGTTCCACCCGACCCGCTCCGACCCCTTGATGGACCCGGGCTGGGGCGGGGACCCGCTGCTAGCTCCGACGTCGAAGCCGCCGCCGCCGCCACCGCTCGGCTCGTCCCGCGTCGCCAGGTACAGCAGCCCTTCGACCTGGTCATTCAGCTCGACCGCGCCGAGCCGTCCCTTGATCGCGCCCTCGAAGCGAACCCCGCGGTCGTACGATCCCTGCGAGTCTATCATAACCACAACGTATCTTGCGTGTGCGAAGCGTGTGTGTGTGTGCGCGCGTTAGTTTTTTGAAAGGTGTGGGGTGGAGTGACAACTTGCGGGTCGGTTAATGCGGAAATGCAAATGGATTAAAAAGAATGGGCGATAGAGAGGCGAGTGACACGCCGGAAACGGGCGAGGGGTGTGCCTCTTACCCAAAGCTGAGGGCGAGGAATACCCTCAGGAACTTTGGGTACTTGTAGTCGTTTGTGATCATTTGCACGTTCGGGCCACCGTACACCCGAAGCAGGACGGGATACTTCCTGCCCGGGTGAAAGTTTGGCGGGCGATAAACCATCCCATATATTTGGACACCTGAAAAATTTCGGGCGGGGAGAAGAGGAGAGAACCAGGTCGAATAATGTAAGGATATTATCTTTTCTGCGCCCGCAGAACACCCCCCCAAACCTTGGCTGTTGTAGAACGAGAAGATTTCCGGCACGGCGTTTGCGACAACCGCCGCTGTCTGTTCGTGTTCCTTCCAAAACAGCGCCCCGACTCGCACTGCCTGCAAATTCGCCGCCTCGCTCTCGGCCGCAACGCCGGCGCTATCCGACATTTCGACGTCAACGCCGTCGCCGTCGCCGTCGTCGCTCAGCACCAAGAATCCCCCGCCGCTGCCGCCTCCCGCCGCGCTCGCGGTGGCGTCGGGCCGGCTCCGGCGTACCCCGAGGCCCGCCGGAGCCGGCCCGCCGTCCCCTGAACCCAGCGCGCAGTCCTGCCGGTGGTGGCGATGGTGGTGGTGATGGTGGTGGTGGTGCGCCGCTGCGACACCAGGCTCCCGCGACACGTTCCGCCGTGCCTGCGACGCGTACTCGTGGCGCGCGCGGTGCTCTGCGGCGTGCTGCGACGACGTGGACTTGCCCGCCCGCGCGTCTTGCAGTGAGTGCTTGCGGCCGCGGAGGCTGACTGGCTGCTGATACTGCTGCAGCGACGGCGAAGTTGCGGCGGCGGCTGCTGCCCGCGCAGGGGAGCGCTCCCCTGTGCGGGCGTTGGAGGTGGCAGTGGTGCTGACGCTTGTGCTGACGGTGGGGGCGCGGGGGCTTTCAGCGGCCGGCGAGGCGTGATGCAAGGCGATACGAAAGAGGGTGCTCCGCGGGCGCGACTCGACCGACGACGAAGTCGCGACAAAGAAGCGGGACGAGGCGTCCATTCTGATGGAATGAGAGAAGCCCGGTTCCGTGAGGAGCTGGCTGCGGTCCGGCGGCTCGGAGGCTGCGGGGGTTGGGTAATCTGATTCTGCAGGGGCGAACTCCGTCGCTGCCGCGGCAAGGTCCGTCGTTGCGTACGAGGTAACGTAGAGGTGATTTTCAAGCGGGTTGTCCTTTTTGCCGATAAAATAGACCAGCTGTTTGCCCTCGTCCACCCAGATGGAGTTGTCCACAACCTGCCACGGCCCCGAAGTGATTTGGCGAACACGGCGGCCAGGGAAAGCCAACGGCCCAGGGGTATCGTCCGATTCTAATGGGCAGACGACGTAATACAGGTGCCGATAGCCGGTGCGCTCTGAGCTCCAAATGAACTCGGCGACGCCGTTCTGTGGCTTGAAGAAATAAGAAATGTCTGTCACATTGATCCAATAGTCCGAAGTGTCTTCAAAGAGGACCGTCACTCGTCCAAATGCGCTTTCGCCTTCAGCCGTAAACAGTGTTAAAGGAACGTGAATGAGAACGTAGCGTTGTTGGGGTCGATCGAGAAGCTGCATCCATACGCTGAGGTTTTGTTGGAGGAGAGGTGGGAAGGAGGAAGAAACGGGGGTTGTGGCGGGGCGGTGCGTTGTGTGTGGAACGTAGCGCGGAAACAGTCAGACGCTCGAAAAAAAGTGCGGCCCGAAAAAAAATAACAACCTTTTACCGTCAGGCATCCAGCCGATCCGCGGAATATACTCTGCCCACGGAAACAGGGCGCGCACCTGCAACTCTCCACGCAGCCTCCGCACCACCGGGTCCCGCAGAAGCCCCGCGCCCCCGCCCCCGCCGTCGCCGCCGCCGCCGCGAAAGGTCGCCACGCACGGCTCGGACCGCGCGTTGGGCCGCCCCGGCCGCGGGTACCGGTACCGGTCGACCTTGTCGTCCAGCCCCGCACGAGCAATGCTGACCATCTCCACTGCGCCTTCGTCCACCTCCATGAACAGGATGCGCTCGTCGCCGCCGCCGTCGTCGTTGTCGTCGATGCTGATGCCGCTGTGGGCAGCAGCAGCAGCAGCAGCAGTAGCAGCCGCCGCCGGCGTCACCGGCGGCGCCCACCAGAACCCCGTGAACCGCCGAAACTCCTCCTGCATAATGAACTCAGCGGTCCCGCACGACGTCGCGCTGCCGCCGGTGACCGCGTCCGCGTCCGTCAGACGCAGCTCGCGTCCGTCCAGGGTCGTCACCCACAGGTCGCGCGAGCGCACAAACGCCACGAGGTCCATTCGCCGCCCGCCGAGCTTGGCGTCCATGCGCGGGACGGAGGACGGGTTTGGAATGAGCGAGGGTGAAAACACGCCCTTGGCGGCCTTTTGCGAGCCGTGGGGGAAGCAAGAAAGAAGAAGGGCCGTCAGGCCACGATGAACAGTGTCACGCACACTCACGCCTGCCCCCCAACTCACAAGGTCGACCGCGCCGCAATACAGATCATGCTCGAACGGGAACAGAATCACGGTCGCGCCGTCCCCCGCGCGGTGGTGCATCTGGAAAGACGTGATACCCTGCGTGGTGATCCTTCTGCGCTCCTTCAGCATCACCTCCTCTGTCGTCATGACGTCCGCGCCGCCGCCGCCACCGTCGTGGTGGCCCGCCGCTGCCACCGCCACCGCCGCCTGCCGCTGGAACCAGCGCGTCGGCAGCAGCGGGGCGCAGTGCAGTTTCTCGCCGCCGCCGCCGGTTTGGTGGGTGCCGTTTTGGGGGCTGCGGCCCGGCGGTGGCGAGGTTGGTGGCAGCGGTGGTGTTGGTGGAGGGTGGCGTGGTGGGGATGAGGGAGAGGACGGCGAGGAAAGGCCATATGCATGTGGCAACAGCGCCTCTTTCGTCTCGGCGGATGATGAGAGCGCAACGAGGGGGCAGTCGGAGACGAACAGGGTCAGAAGCTTGGAGAGCGTCGTCTTTCGAGGCAGCGGGTTGGGCGATTCTGGACGTCAATGGTTGGGGGTGTGGGAATGAGGGTTCCGCTACGCAGAAAGAGCTGGCTGCAATACCTTGGCTGCTCCTGCTCCGACTGTTGCTGCCGCTGCTGCCGCTGCTGTTGATGCTGCTGTTGCTGCTGCTAGTGCTAGTGCTGCCAACGAGAAGGCTGCCGAGAAAGACGAGCTGAAGCGACACGGGGTCCCAGTCAAAGTCGCGAGCGCTGGGCATCAGCACATTCGAGGTGGCGTGGAAGGCCCTGACACGGGACCGGACACTGTCCCATGTCATTATTTGTTTTATTTTGTTGCGGTGAACTCCCCGCAAAAGAAGAACCGCCCCCTCTTTCTGTGTGCGCCCATCGCTCGCTCCCTCGCTAAAAAAGCACATGCCTTTCCCGCGTGCGCATTCCACACTCGCTGCACGCGTCCGGGGAACAATGCTGTGCGCCGATTGAGGAGAGAAGTTGGTTTTCCTCCCGCGTACAAGTGTTCATCAGAGGAAGAATAAAAAAAAGAGAAGTCGCGTGTTGGGGTCATGAAAAGAAGCTTCACTGTCAACAACACAACTGTGTAGTGCGGAAAAAAAAAAGAGTAAGGAATTCCGGGGGGCGAGCGGGGCAGAGCAACAACAGGTGGCGAACGAGGATGGCGAGCTACAGCCAGAAAGAAGTAGTTCGAATTTACAGGGTTTTGCTTTTTTTCACAGAGTTGGGATAGGATAGACAACAGATGAAGATATGGAGATAGGTAATAGGCACGAAAGGAAGCGAGAATACTACGGGTGGAAGAGAGGGGGAAGGAACGAAAAACATTTATATGTTTACAAATAAGGAAACAAGGGGAAGCTGGGTGGAGAGGTAGAAAACGGAGCAAGCCACAACAGTTGTGGAATAATCAGCTTTACAAGGTATCCACAATGACGAAGAGTATTAGCGATAAGGCATCGTGGAGGGCGACCAGACGATGGAAAGCAGCTCAGCGATGGCAGCCCTGGAACGAGACCCGGAAGGAGGGTATTAATACCAAAAGGAAACAAAAGAAAAAAAAGAGATAGCAAAGTGCGACGCTTTACCTATCGCTTTCGGATCGAGCAGTGTCGTCTGCGATTTCACAAATGGACGAGACGGAAGAACGACGGTGTGAATCCGCAAAGTAGCGAGAGGATAGACGCATCAACTTCCTTGGCACTGGGGCCACAACCTCCACGTCGCTTGGTTCCACGCCGTTCCGAACGGCAGCCACAACGTCCGGGTGCTGTGCACACGTGGTATCCACCACAGAGTGCCGCTTGCAAGCGACACTTAGAGAGGAAGCCGCGGGAGAGGTGCTGCCAAGCGATGGCGGCGGCATTGGCGGCGGGGAAGGAGCTGGCGACACCGAAAGCTTCTTGAGGAACGGCTTTCCGAGGAGGAGGAGCCGAGAGGATCGCGGCAAGGAAAGGGAGCACGAGGTCACAATGGGCGACGGAGCGGGAGAGAACGCGGCGCCGCCGCCGCCCCCAGAGGAGATGAACATGATGGGCGACGCAGACGGGGCGGCGGGCATTGCCGGCTGGGATGCGTGTGCGAAAAGAGAAGCCGAGGCGAGGCTGGGACAGGCAAAGAGCGGCGAAGGGGGCGGGGTGGGGGATGCCAGTTGTCGCGATAGGCGGGCAGCAGAGGGCGGCGGCGGCGGAGGGGGCGACGGCGGAGTAGAGGCGGCCGAGGAGGCGGCGATGGCGCCGGGAGAAGCCGTGAGCAGCAGCACCATGGGCGAGGAGGGCGAAGAGGGCGAGGAGGAGACGAGACGGGGCTCGGCCGCGTGCTGCTGGTGCTGGTGCTGGTGCTGGTGCTGGGCCGGGGCGGCAACGACCGTGATAGCCATGTTCCTTTGTGGTAGTGTATTTATTTTCCTTCTCTCTCTCTGTCTGTCTCTCTCTCTCTCTCTCTCTTTTGCTCTCGCCCTTATTTGTTTCCTTTTCTCCGGTTGTCCAGCACACACACACACACACTCTCTCTCTCGCGCTCTCTCTCTCTCGCTCTCTCTCTCTCTCCCATCCCTGTTGCATGGAGCGGCAGGCCGTCGGCCGCGCACGCACCGCACCGTTCTTGGTCCATGCAGCTAGGGCGGAGGAGGGAGCAGACCAAGTGACGTGGCACGCATCCGCATCCGCCGCCGCCGAGGTATTCCAACGCAAGAGTTCCTTTAATTACAGTGTGTCGTGTTATATTATTTGTCGCACATCATCAACATCATCATCATCATCAATCATCTTCACCATCATTACTCTGTCACCACCCTCCTTCACCCAACCAACAAAACTGTAAATAAAGAAAGAGGAAGAGATAAACTTCATCGATCACTCAATCAATCAATCATCAACTTCTCACTCCCCCCCCCCCCCCCCCCCCCAGATATATATAAAGTGCCAGGGAGGAGCGTGGACTCTTCAGAAACAGCAGCACCAAGAAGCCACCAGCAGCAGCAGCAGCAGCAGCAAAAAACACACCCCTCTTCGCGAAAACAAGCACCCCCCCTTCCCATACGCAGAACAAGAACAAGAAGAAAGAAGAAGAGGAAGAAAAAAAATATGCGCTCTACGCTCCTCCTCGCCCTCGCCTGCTCCACCTTCCTTGCCTCCCTCGCCGCCGCCGCCCCAAGCCCCCGCCGCCAAAGGGCCGAAGAACAAGAAGCCGCCTCCGTCGCGCGGTCCGGCGACCGCTACGGCTACGCGGGCGACGACGGCGGCGACGCCAACGTCGCGGCCGGAAACGACGACAGCGACGACGGCCGCGCCGACGCCGCCCAGTACTACGGCGGCGGAGGAGGCTACGGGTACGGTTACGGCGGCGGCTACCCGTCCGTGGTCGAGAACGTCGACCTCAAAACCCACGACCGCGACCACTCGCACGAGGGCAGGCCGTTCGCGGGGGGAAGGCGAAACGATGATGTGGGTGGTCTTATTGCTTGGTATTTCCTCGTCGGTGCTTTCCTCAGCAAACTGAAAAACAAAACAACAAAAAAAAAAAAACACCCAGTTCTGGAGCTCCGCCGCGTCCGCCGGCACCCGCGGCGGCAACAACTACGGCGGCGACAACGACGCGTCCGTGGCCCAGCAGGTCGTCAGGAACATTCGCATCCGCGACCGCGAGGACGACCGTCGCCGCCGCAACAGGTTCGACGACGACGACGAGGACGGAGGGTACTACTGATAAGAGAGAATGAATTGATAAAAAAATTGGTCTCCCTGCTTTGCCCTTCTCCCAGTTTCCTCGTTCCGATGTCCTAACTCGTCTTGCTTCTCTAATTCTTTGAGCTGTTCTTCCCCAAAATATGTATTTTCATTTCATTGGTTTTTTTTTTGTCATTCTGTCTCCAAACTTAATATTTGCACGCTCTCTCAATACATACAACATAATCAAAGCACTCCATGCACCGAACATACAATATGCTCAACAACGACTGTCAAAGTTGATGCAAGGTTCCATCAGCGAGACTAACGACCGTACGTAAAATTTTCCGACGTTGACGATGCCGAACACTGTCAACCATAGACGTATTTCAAAGTGACCGTCAGAGGAGAACAAAGGGAATCAAGCTTAGTGTGCGAGTCTGTATTGAAACACGCGGTTTCGATTACGGTCAAAGACAACCCCCGAAATATGAATACAACAGCAAAAGAGAACAAAAATAAGGGGCAAGTGTTGAAAATCATCATCCAAGCGCTCATCATTTGAAAAAATCTCGTTTAAAAAAAAAAAAGAGAAGAATGACCGTCGACATGGAGGAACAAGCACCGAGGTATGACAATGGAGTTGAGCGTGGGGCGGTTACGGCTAAATGAGGGAACTACTAAAGCATACGCGCACCAGCTTAGTGGCCCTTTCCAGAGCCGCGGGCGGACCGAACAAAAGGCTTGCAGTAGTCCAGGCGGATCTTGCGCCCCTCAAACTCCGCACCCTTCTTGGCCTCAAAAGCGGCCTTTGCAGCGTCGACAGACTTGAACGTGACAAACGCGTGGCCCTTTGCGGTTCCGTCCTCCTCCTTGGGAACGTGGCAGTGCGTGACCTCGCCGTGCTCGCCGCCGAAAAACTCGGTCACAGCCTCTGCCGTCGCCGCGTACGGCAGGTTCGCCACAAACAGCCCGCTGGTCGCCTTCTCGCCCTTGGGCCTGCTCGCGCTGACCCGCGTCTCGCGCTCCCCGATCTTCATCGCCCCGGCGGCCGCGGCAGCAGCCGCAGCTTTCCGCGTCGCGAAATGCACGTACGCGATCCCCGTCTTCTTCCCCGCGGTCTTCCCCTTCTTCCCAACCATCTGACGGACCAGCGTCACCGCGCCGAATGTGGAGAACGCAGCGGTGATCTCGGCGTCCGTCGCGGTCCACGGCAGGTTGCCGACATGCACGACCTTGGCGTCGTCCTCTTCCATGCTTTTTGCCTTTTTGGTGGGGGAGTCGGCGTCGGGAACCGCGGCGTCGGTCTCTGCGGGGCGCTTCTTGGTGTTGGTCTTCATTACCGCGGGGGCTTCTTCTGTAGGAAGAAGGATCGATCAATTGCCAGCCGGGAGTGGGGACAGGAATCATGGAAACATAGAAAAAGTGTTTCCCTACCTTCAGCGTCCTTCTTAGAGTCCTCGTTGCCCTTGACGGGTTGCTAATGCATACAGGACAGAGAAGGTCTTTCGTCAGCGGGGTCATGCTTTTTTTCCAAGCCCAGTAAAAGTAAACCCGCCCCGTTCTCACCTTCTTCTTCGAAGAGGCATCGTTCTTTTTCCCGGCAGGCTTGACGGGAGAAACAGCAGCTGCAGCGGCAATGGTAGTCTTGTTTGCAGCGGGCGAGGCGGCAGGCTTCTTTGCGACGGTGCTGGTTTTGGCCATTGTGTGTGGGTGTGTGTTTGATGCGTGTGTGTGATAAGTGTGTTTGTGATGTGTGTGTGTGCTTTCTTTCTTTCTTTCTTTCTTTCTTCTTCCTTTTTTTTTTTTTTTTTTTTTTTTTTCCTCTCTTTCACAATGAGAACGAGTTGTGACTTGTCAGACAGCCGGCCTCAACAAAAAGCAACACGACAATTGCAATCCTCTTCAAAGCGCAACATCGCTCTCACATGGATGATCAGTTGTTGGTTTCGTTGGTTGTTGTTCCAGCGCTTTTGAGGCTCTAAACTGCAACAGAAGGGGCTGAGGGTGCTGGGAGGCGGGAGGAATGGTGCCGGTTGGCCGGGGCTGGCGGCGTTCATTTCCCTCTTTCCTTGCGTGCTGAGCTTGCGTGCTTGCACGCTATTCGCACTGCTGCAGCTGCTGCGCAAAGGGATTTACGAGGAGAAAACTCGATTGCCTACTGTCCATGTGCAGTCAGTCAGTCGGTGAAAAAAAAAAAAAAATAGAGTGAAAGAGGCAGAGAGACAGAGAGAGAGAGTGTGTGTGTGTGTGTGTGATATTGTGCGTGTCGCCTTTCCCAATGCACGGCCACTCACGTGAGTGATTAGGGATGGACGCTCCGCCTTGTCAACCAAGAATCCACGTGTATGTTCGGTGCTGTCCGTGATGCTGACATGTCCCGTCTGCGGCCTCGCCTTGCCCGCCGGATCTGAGGAGGCCGCCTACAACCACGTGAACGCACACTTTGACGGGGACACCGTCGCCGCTGCTGCTGCTCCCGCCGTTGACAGCAATGGAAGCAGCAGAATTAACAGAAGCAGCAGCAGCAGCAGCAGCAGTAGCGTCGACGGCGGCGTGTCGAGAGATGTCGGCACACCTTTGGGGGCGTCGCATGGGTTCGCCCCCTGCGACACAAGGCCCGACTCACTCGCCCCCACCTCGCAGACAGCAACAGCAACAACGACGACAACGACGACGACGATGCATCACTCCAACAACTGGTCGGATCTCCCCTATCGCTTGGAATCGCTGCCCTCCGGCAGTGACGGTGCCCGCGCCGACTTTGAGGGTCCCGCCCTCGATGACGAGGTCGGCGACTTTGCCGGAACCGTCCGCTGCTCGTACGGCCATTGCGAGGCGGACGTACTCATCTTTGAGTTTGACGAGCACATGCGAGTCCACGAGGAAGAGGTACTATCGATCTTCCCCTCCCTCCCTCACCTCCTGCCTCTTTTTGACGCAAGCGGCCTTCTACAAATTACAGGAGGCCCAGCAACACCAGCTGGAGCTCCGCCTGGTGTCGAAGCGGAAAACGCCGTCCGATTTCCGGACTGCAGACTCGGCGGCAAAGCTGCCGCGCACCAACGCTGCCGACGACGACGACGCTTCTTTTGTTGCGCCGAGCAAGCCGCGCGGGGACCGGCCGCCAACTCCCCCACATCTAAATGCTCCACCGAGCGGTTCCGTCGGAGCGCCCTCTCACGGTTCGCCCGTCATTCGCAACGCTCACCTCATTTACAAATTCCTCCACGCGTCCGGTTCGTGCGCTGCAAAGGTGTACCTGTGTAGCCCCGGGATTCACCATATACGCACTGGTTAGTTGAAGAGTGCGACCATTGTTGGGGATTGCTCTTAGGCCGAAAAGCTTTGGCAACGGAATCGATTTTTTATTATTGGTTTCTGCTTCGCGCAATTCAGATAAATTTGACTGGAGATGGGGATGCGGGTACAGAAATATTCAGATGCTTCTGTACGTATCGAATACCGTCTTTTTAATGCTGCATCGTGTTTGAGTTTTACCAACTCTCATTATCCTTTTTTTTGAAGGTCTGGATTGCTCGCCATGGACGAGTTTGCGGATGAAGTCAGAAATTGCGTGCGTCCGTACGGCGACGCTAACAATTCGCGACAGCCGCTATCGGTGCCAGTACTGCAGGTCGGTCGTTTATTCTGCGTTTTATGGAATTCCTAAACCGATTTTCCTCATCCGTATGCTTCAGGAGACCATTGAGCGAGCATGGCGTCAGGGATTCGACCCTGCAGGTGCCGCTCAGTTGAATGGGAAAGTGGTCGGAACGCGAAAATGGATTGGCGCATCTGGTGGGGACAAGAATACTATTAGTTTTCGAATCGTACGCTGACCTTTGCTGAATTTTCTCAGAGGCGGTTGCACTTTTCGCCTTTCTTGGAATAAGGTACAGTCGTTGGGTGACCCGTTTTCCTTTTGTTGTTTGTTCTTTGTCCCCCCGAAACTGAGACTTCAACAGTCTAACAACCTTTAAAAAAAAAGAACGACCCTGTTGGACTTTCCGAAATTCACTGGTCCGAACAAGGGGCATCCCGCGCTGCTTGACTACGTGGAAGCTTACTTTGATGGAAGCCTTGGGTCGTTTTACCCACTCGTTCGGCGAGGCGCGTACCCAGCTCCGTTTCAACGAAACCGTGGAGCGGGAGTCCACCTGACTGGAAAGGCGCCGCTTTATTTTCAGCATAAGTGAGCTTTATTCGGCTTCTTCTTCCTCTCTTCTCCCCCTCGCTGTCACCCCAAAATATTCGCTCTTGCCCATCGTTACTCCCTATTCGCGACATCCATTTAACCTTTGGCACCCCCTGTTTGCTCTCTTTCGCTGTCTTTCCCCACCTTGTCCCCGCCGCGCGCGGGCTGCTCCAGAGGCCACAGCCGAACGATCATTGGGATCGAAGTGGACGGCACGCGACGGTCGCTTCTCGTGCTGGACCCGGGCCGGGATCTCCCGCTCCGGCTCGCCAGCAGCAAGTTTGCGGACCCGAACGCCATGGGCGCCGAGACGCGCCTGCTGCAGACGATGCAGACCAAGCCGCTCGTCACCTCGCTCCGCGTGACGGACAAACAGCTGGCCCTGCACGACCAGTACCAGATCGTGCAGGTTGCGGCCGTCGGCTGGGCGTCCGACGCGCAGCGGGACGCCGCGAAGCTGCTCAAGTCGGTTAGGGTCGAGTGATGATGGCGGGGTGGGAGGTTGTTTGGGAATTGTGTGAGGGTTGTTGCACCAGCCTTGGCTCCCCCTTGCACTCATCACACTTTGCCCCTTTCAGTCTTTTGGTCAATACCTTTATGTAGCCCACTTTGGTGGCGAGCCTGCATTCCATAAAGTAGTTGTTGCAACGATTCGTTTTGAGGGCGGGTGAAAAGGGAGAGAGAGGGAGAGAGAGAGAGATAGAGAGAGAGAGAGAGAGAGAGAGAGAGACAGAGAGAGAGTATTCCTGCATTTTGTCTTTCTCGACCCGTTGAAAACACATCAACGATCAATGACTGTCTCAGCCGCGGCCGCCACTCGCCGCTGCCGACCCAGCCCGCCACCCTCCTCGACGCGGGTTCGCCTTGCCGCCGTTAGGGTAGCCCTCGCGGCCGCCCTCGTCATGGGCACCGCACCATCCTCCATGGCGCAGGCGCCGCAGAAGCACATCCGTTGAGTATCTATCCAACGAACCCACCTCCGCTTGCCCCCCCTCGCCCACATTTACGGCTTTCGTCCACACCCGTTAGCAACCCCCCAGCACTCGGAACTGTGCTCATTCCCTAGTGATCGTTTTCGCTGCGAATCATGATCTTTTTCGTTTGTTCCTCCTTCGATCACTTTTACTTCTCTTACTTTGTAAAAACGAAACGACCAGTGTCCTGACCTGTTTTCTTCTTCTTTTTTTTTTTTTTTTTTTTTTTTTTTGGGTTGTTGGACCCGGAACCTCAGCCTTCTCCATGGGCGACCCGGTCAAGATCGAGTGCCCTCGCCTCCTGCAGAACGGAAGCGTCACTAACGAATACGAGCCATTGCACTGCGCAGATGTACGTGATCAAGCAGAATGATTACTATTAATCTATTCGCGCGCGCTCTCTGATAACTGGCCCCACAGAGCAACCAGCCGCTTCAGTTCCCCTACGGCATGGACGCCGTCCTGCAGTGCGTCTGGTCCATGGACACGGCCATGTACAACATGATCCGGCTCTCGCTCGACCGCAAAGCCTCCTACACCTGCCGCGTCCCCATGTCCAAGGACGCGTCCGTCTTCTGGCCCCTGACCTTCTCCTTCTGGGGCCTCGCCGAAGACGAACACACCCACATCATGACCCACTGGAACTTTCTCCTCCACGCCCTCGACGGCTTCTTCCTAGGCGGCAGCGTCTACCCGCTCAGAGATCATTGGTTTCAGGCCCAGGTCGGCGAGCCCATGATGATTCATGGGCCTGTCAGGTAAAAAAACGCGACTGTGTGTGCGTGGTGCTGTGTGTTCGGTGTGTTTTGTGTGTGTGTGTGTGTGTGTATGTGTGTGTGGTGCGGGCGCGTGGGTGCTTCATGTTTTGTGCTTCTTCCTGACAAAAAACGTTGACACCTATTCAAACCCACTCCCGACACCCCTTCCCTCCTTGCAAACCCCGGCTCAAAAAAAAAAAAAAAAAGATGGTTTGTCGGTCACACGTTCGAAAGCTCCGTCATGGAGGACTGGATGGCGACGGCGCTGTCCGAGATGGCGGGCGCCGAAGACGACGACGACGAGGACGAGGACGAAGCAAAAGAGCCGCCAAAGCTGCCGCCGGGCGTCGACGTCCAGGGCGGCGCCGGCGGCGAGGCGAAGAAGGCGACGAAGAAGAAGGCCGCGGCGATGGGGGCGGCCGGGGCCGCGGATAAGAAACCGGCGGCGACTCCGCCGCCGCGCCCCGGCATCGCGCCGAAGTCCCCCGTCCGACCCGTAACGGAGAAGGATCTGCCCTCCGTCGCGGCCATCCTGGCCGCCGTGCCGCCGTCCGTGGTCGTGACGTACGTGATGGGCAGCGTGCTGATCACGGCCGCGCTCGCGGCCCTCCTCTATGTTTCGTATTTGAAGCCAAAGCTTTTGGAAACGAAAAAGAAAAAGTGAACATTTTTCTATCTGTTTGGCGGTTGCAGCCGGACACAGCTTTATTTCTTCCCCCCCTTTATTTTGCTATTCTCGCGGTTCGCTGCAGATACTGGCTGGTCCAAGGGGGAGGGTTCTTTGGGGAGCCGTTTTACTTCGGCTCGGTGTAGAGGAGTTTCTGAAAGGCAGAGAAGGATGTAAGAACGTCAAAGACTAAACCCTGAAATAAACATGAAACAAATGAAGTGTTCGCTCACGTTCTCGCCCTGCTTCCCGTTCGACCACTTTGCCATCTTGAGCATCTGGTCCTCGCGCTTCAGCGCCTGCACCCGGACTTCGGCCTTGACTGCCCGTCGGAGAGCCGCCGCGGCAATGTTGGAAGCCTGGAGGTAGCTGTACGGGGGTTAGACGGGAGGCAATGCGGTCCAACGGTCAGCTTAAGCGATCGGAGAGGATAGTCGTCAAAAGAGATTTGATGTGTAGGCAGCTGGGGAGATCTGGATCGTGGCTGTAGTAGGTGGCTGTAGTAGGCTGAGGTGGCTGACGTATGAAGATCAATCAAACAGATGAAGTACTGTGACGAGAGAAGCAGGTGAAGCGGGAAGGGCCCTCATCCGTGAGACGCCCTATGCAAGGGATCCATCGCCCCGCCGCCCATCCCTTCGATAGGCGGGCGATCGGCCTTCCTCCCTCGCAAAAGCAGGGAATGCGCAGGCGGGAGAGGGAAGGCGAAACAGTAAGAAAAAGGGCTGCTTGAAGCGCGAAGGAAAAACACGGTTCATGGAGTTTGGCGCGGCTGGTCGGCGGTCCGCGTGCTTAATCGTCGTCTACTCGGCTTCATCATTCCCCCCCGCCCATCGCCTTCGTCCCGATCTTCCAGATGCTACCGCTATATCGCTACTCGAGCTACTCGCCTCAGGCCAGCTTCGCGCCAGAAAGCAGTCATCGTTGGGTTCGCGGTTGGTGTTGTGGGTCGGTCTGGCGGGTTTTCTTCTTTTTGTTTTTTGAATAAAAATCCTTTTCCTTCCTCTCCGTTTCTCCTGCCTTGTCTGCATGAGGGTATTTGCTGCTTTACCCTTCTCTCTAATCAATGAACCAAACGTACACGTCGACCACAAGAACAACAAAAAAAAAATATTGCAACCTTTGTCCAGCTCATGCGGAACCCCCCCCGTCATCGCCGTCTCGTTCGCCCATCAGCTCTAACCGCTTCCGGAGGGAACGCCGTCTCCCGCCAAGCCCGAGCTAGAACCGGCGGTAGAAGACGACGGCAACGACGATGACGACGCCGACGACGACGCAGCCGCCTCCAGTTGCCAAGCTGGGATGGACGGTTTTCCGAACGGCCGCCCCGCAATGCTCGACAGGCCCGCAATCATGGGCAGAGGGCTGCTGGTGGCGCTGCTCGCGGCGCTGGCCGGTGCAGCTGTTGCTGGGGCGGGGTTGGCGGCAACGGCCGCACCCGCACCGTCTGCCGCAACCAGCGGTAATGATGTTGGCGGCGTGTGCGCGGGAGGGTAGGCGGGCGTTGCCGTCGGCAGTGCGAAGGCGCTTGGCGGTGCGCTGTTGACGCGCCGGCTGAGTAACAGGTTTTTAAGGCTTTTCAGCTCGTTTTGCACGTCCAGTATCGCGGCGGCGTGTGTTTCGCGAGCCTTTTCTAGCATCTTTTTTTTTTCAAAACATCAGAAGACGAGAGGTCATCGTTAGAACGGAGGGCTGCCCAAGTGGACAGGCGCCGGGCAAAAAAAAAAAAAAAAAAAAAAAAAAAAACCCCGATCAATCTCAAACCTTGGGGATCATAGTCTTGACTTCCTTGACTTCGTCACGAATATCTCCAATCTCCTTCTCCCTCTTCTCCTCTTCCCGCTTGATCTCTTCCACCGCCGCTCGCAGCCGCCCCACGGCCTCCTCAACCGACTCCGAGTTCTTCTCGACGCCCTTGGCCACCTCCCGCGCAGCCTCGACGCTCGCGTCCAGCGCCTGCGTGGCGGCGTCCAGGCGGGACTCGATGCGCTTCTGATCCTCCGCCAGCTTGGACTCGGTCGGCCAGGACAGGTACGGCGCAATGTATTGTTTGGCGAGGGAAAACGCGGCGTAGGAGCCTGCCACGACCGCGATCGAGGCGAGCGTGTAGTCCTTCCAGTTCATCTTCGGCTCCGCCGGCGCCGCCGCCTGCGGCTGCGGCAGCTGCGGTGGTGGCGGGCCGTACTGCGCCGGGTAGTACGGGTTGGGATATGGGTATCCGGCGGCCGGCTGCGCCGGGTAGGCCGCCAAATGCGGCGGCAGCGGCGCAACCGGCGGGGGAGCCTGCGAGACGACGGCATCGGCCGTCGCACCTCCAGGGGCCGGGGCGGCGGCGGCGCCGCCGCTGCTGCCGCCGCTGACTCTCTTGACGGCCTCGTCGATCTCGTCGGAGGAGAGGCCCTTGGACTCGAGGAAGGCGATGCGCTTTGTCAGCGGCGCCTGCTGCACTTTCGGGTCCTTGAGGAAGCGGACGGCTAGGGCGATGGCGTCCTCGCGCCGAGAAGAGGACGCCGACGACGTTGTGGCGGGTGCAGCCGATGAGGCCATGGCTGGGTGTGTGTTGGGCGTCGTTAAGAGATGGTGCCGTTAACCGGACCGAGGGGACCAGCGAAAACAAGAAGGGACTTTTTCAATGGATCAGGTGCCGCCCGCCATCGTCACAGTCGCATCACGGCGGCGGTGGAGGTTCACAGCTCCGGCCATGAACTTCGCCAGAGTCAAGATGAGTTCGGTGCCGTGGCGTGGGCGTCCCGTGCAGTAGTCTTGACGAGTAATCTCTTGAGCAAGGAATGTTGTGTGCTAAGTACAGACGAAAGAACGGGAAGCAACAATTCTGCTATGTTCCCTGTTCAGCAATAGACCGTGAAGTTTACTGCCAGAGTTTTGATGTTGTAAGTTTTATAATGCGCACGCAGCCACAAACGAAAATAGGTCATTCGACGATGAGACCCGGCTTCGCGTAACTCCAGAGCACATCCAACCGCCAAAGCCCACTGGCATGACGCCAGAACAGAAGAAGCACTGTCGCTCCCCTATCCAGGGGTCCTTGTGATCAGAGAACAGCCGCTCAAGTTGGTCAAGTCAGAGGGAGCCAACCTTTGTGAGGGCATTGGCATCATATTGTTCCAGCACGTGCAAGTGTGGGAGGACGTGAGGGCTTATACAGTCCATAGGAATGGCATACCGAAATGTTTGGAAATGCCTTCGTCCGTAAATGCGCATGGCAATAATCGCTGGAAACTATCTGAAGTGCAGCGCGGGTAACGGGCTCTTGAAAGGGGTTCCAGTCTTTCGTCTATTGGGCGCTATCAACTGGCGGGTGGGGCGTGGCCGGCGGGTGGGTAAGGGAGGTGATTCGAAAAGCAGTATTTATTTACTGCGGGCGCGGCCTCCTCCTTCATCAACGAAGGACGAAGGACATTGGGAAATTATCCACCCACCCTGTACAACAAGACCGGGAGACAGACAACAGAGACCCACGAAAAGAGACCTCCAATCCAAACTTGATGGCGTTCCCACAAGGGCTGGGGACCTTCGCCCCCCTCGCTCGGAGGCTTCCGCCCACCGCTGCTCGCCTTAACGCCTACCACCAGCACCACCATATCCGCCGCCTGCTCAGCCGTGCGGCGGTACCGTCTGCATCGAACACCGCTCTCGTCGGCCCTCGTGGCTGCCTTCTGCTTCTCCCTCGCTCGCTCCGGTCGCCGCCACCCTCCATCGCGTCTTCCTTCTTCCTCCCGAGCCGCTCGCCTTCCCGGGCGCTGCTATCCTCGTCTGCAGCGGATCCCGCTACATCCGACTCTGCGACCTACTCCATCTGGTTCGACAATGTGTTTCCAATCAAGCTACTGCGCTGGGATCCGCGCCACTACTTTGTCAAGCGATACGCCGACTCGCTAAAGTCTGTGGCCAAACAGACCTTGATTCCACCCACGACAACTTTTCCCCCCACAGCGACGTTCACCTACGTCGGCTCAGTATCAAGCATTAAAGAGGGCGGGCTCTTGATGCGGTTCAAGTATGAAGGAGGAGACGTGGAAGAGGCTTATGATGTAATCCGAAAACATGTTGACGGAGGAAGCCTCCGATCGTCCTTCAACTTTGGAGCCATTCGCGCTTTTGTGGTCAATGTACGCCTCCTACTTCGTTGAGGAACTGCGCCATCGTGCTGATCTCTTTTGCAATCCTTGCAGGGCAAACCCTTCATCGAGGACCTTGGCAGCAGCATCGCGTCATCCCGAATCCGCGTTGAATGCACCGGTGGCGCACCACTGTCCGTTCAAGAGCTGTACAATGAGTTCCGCGAATTTGGCAAGATTGAGGACATAACGATTCAACCTGAAACGAAGGACTCCCCTCGATACGGCCACATTCAATTCTGGAAAGTGCGATCAGCGACCAGTGCGAGGATCTGCATGCACGGAAAGAAAGTGGGAACTACGATGTTGTCTGTTTCATATGAGCCTGCTTTGAAGAGAGGGTCCATTTGGAAGTACATTCAAGATCACCCCAGAATTAGTGTGAGCTCACAGTTGATGCATGTCCTCCTGACCGACTGATGAACGAAACCCTTCTCTTCGCAGATTCCGGTCATTTTGGCCATCGTGGCATTCATTTCCTTCATCGTCTTTGATCCACTTCGCGTCTTCTTCGTCACGAGCCAAATCACTGAACGTTTCAGCCTTCACAAGTACGGAAGCATCGTGTCGTCCTGGTTGTCCTCCGTTCGAGAGTATATTATGGGTGGTGCAGTCATTAGTAAGCCAAAGAAAGACGATGCCGACGGAAGCGGTCTGTTGGCGGAGCGCAAAGAACAAATCAAGAAGCTCAAAGTCTTTCTGAAAGAAACGCCGGACACCGTTTTCCTTGTAACTGGCCCCAAAGGCAGTGGAAAGTCGGAAGTGGTTGACCACGCCTCGAAGGGAGAACCGTACAAACTCGTAATTAACTGCGACGATTTCATCAACAAGCCCGACCTCCAGATGCTGAACGCCTTTGCCAAGCAAGTCGGCTACTTCCCCGTCCTCGGCTGGAGCGGTGCAGTCGGTGCCCTTGTGGACACTCTGACAGCCAGTCTGACCGGAACGAAAGCGGGTTTCGCATCCACGACTGACCAGTCTGTTCGGAGAATGCTCGAAGTGATGACGCTTGCCATGAATCGCATCACAACCTCCCAACGAGCCGCGCAGCAGAAACTTTTGGAGGCACAGCGGGCACGCCTCGCCGCCGACCCTACCGCCTCCGTCGACCCGTTGCCCGACGTCGAGTTCCCCGTCGTCGTTGTTGAAGGTTATTGGACGCGCGAAAACGCAAGACAGCAGTACGTTTATGACCTATTGACCGAGTGGGCAGCACTGCTCGCGGAAAACCACATTGCACAAGTTGTTTTCGTCAGCAACAATCCTGGTGCCATCAAGCACATTGGTCGTGGTAAGTTCAATTGAAACTGATGATGGCGGGTAACGGCTTGAGCCTAATGCCATCTTCCCTACCCCGAACGCAAAAAAGCAATGCCCACCAAAACCATCGAGACAATCGCATTGACGGACTCGGCACCGGATGCCGCCCTTGCCTACGTTCGGCGCGGCCTCGGCCTCTCTCCAGACGACACTCCCCCGGCTCTTGTTACAGCAATCGACGCTCTGGGCGGCCGACTGACGGACCTCGACCTTCTCATCCAAAAAACGCGCGCATCAGCGACAAAGGACCCGAAATTTGCATCATCGTCCTCGCTGCCTGCAAAGTTCGGCTCTGACCTCTCCTCCGCCCTCGAGCGCAGTCTCTCCGAAATTGTGTTGCGCACGGTCACTGAAATCCGCAAAGTAGGTCTCTTTGAAGACGGCGGCAGCGTTACGGCATCATCGTCCAGCGGCGGCGGCTCAGACAAGAAGAAGGAGTGGTCGGCGGCCCAAATGTGGAAGCTGGTACAGCTGCTCAGCAAGAACGAGGAGCTGTCGTACGATGAGGTGCGGTGGCACCCAGTGTTTAAAGGCGAAGAGACCGCGCTTCAAGCAATCGAGCGTGCGGGCCTGATTTCGATCGGTCTGAACAACGGTGAGCTTTTGAGAACTTGCTTTTCGCGCCTTCCATTATGTCCGAGCCTTGACTGATTGGACAATCTCTGTCTTCTTCTTCCCGCCACCATTCCCCTTTCCCTGTTACGTGTCAACAAAAAGGCCGCCCATACACGATCCGCGCGGGCCGTCCCGTCTACCGCTCCGCCTTCCGGCATCTCCTGACGGACACGCGGTACGCGGCCCTCCAAACGCTGCTCCTCCTCAAGCACCTGACGGCCGCGGAAGAGTCCAAGCTCGCCGCGCTCGAGGGCGAGCTGTCGGTCCTCACGTCGCTGTCGTCGGCGCGCTCCCGGCTCCGCATGTCGGGCGCCGCCCGCCGCGAGGTCGAGAAGCGCGTCGAGTTCCTCGCGAGCAAGATTGGCGAGGGCCAGGACAAGGTCAGGGGCTGGGCTGAGGAGGAGACGAAGCTCAAGGCGTTGGTCAAGTTGAAGGAGTGAAAAAAGCCCCCGACGGTCGGGTGGGTGGGTGGTTGGATTGGCAGTGTCTGTTTTTCAATGGTTTTTGGCGTGTTCTTTGTTTGTTTTCGTTCTCTCTCTTCTTTGTGTGTCACCTTTGCCAAGTGTACCATTCTCTTTCTGTTTCCGCGGCCGTCTGCCTTCTTTTCTTCGTTTTCAATCGAACCTGTGCCGTTGTCACAATTCTCCCCATGCGGGAGAGTATGCCAGAAGTCCTGTTTTGAGTCCCCACACCAAGCAACGCGAGAGCGAGAAAAGTCGCCGCGCGAGACAAGCGAGTGACATTGATGCGAGAACTAGCAAGGCCATTTAGTCCCCACCCACCACCCACCACCCCCTTCCAAGACCCCCTATCTTCCATCTTACTTACAGCAGAAGCAATAACAACAGCAGCAAACAAACGACCAAAAAAAAAAAAAAAAAAAAAAAAAAAAAAAAAAAAAAAAAAAAAAAAGAACAAATACAAAAAAAAAAAAAAACTGAGAAGCATCCGTTGTGCACAAGGAAAGGAACGTGAAACCTTCCCCCCTATCGCCCCGGACGGGTTCGCAACGCTTTGCCCAAAGTCTCGCCTTGGGAGGGAGCAAGAAGGGTGGAGGAGCCAAAGCGCTTCAACCCGGTGTCAGGGCCGTAAATTTTCGCTTGGCCGGGGTTTGCGGCGCGGGCGCCGTCTCGGATTCCTCGCGGAGGTACCATGTGGGTTTCTTTTTTTTTGATTTTTTTTAAAATATTTTTTTTTATCGTGCAATCGGTCAGTGAAAGAGGTTTGTGGAGGGTGTGAAAAAGCAAGGAAGAAAGAGTCAGTTTCAAGAGCCCAAAAAAAAAACCAAAAAAAATTAAGACTGTCGGGCGCGTTACCTCGTCGCCGTCACGTTTCACTTTCACCGCAATCTCCTTGATCTTTGCTTCAAGCTGCAGTTTCGAGACAGTCGGCAGGCTGGGTTGTTGTTTGGCGGGGAAGCGAGGGGCACAAAGTTTACAAAAAAACAGACTGAGAAACCTGAGAGAGGAGAAAGAAGAGGAAAGGAACGAAAGAAAAAAAGGAAAAAAAAAGAGAAAAAAATAAAGGTTGAACCCAAACCTTTGCTTGACAGAGTCCACAAGTTTCTGCATCGCCGCGGTTTTGCCCACCACCGACTGTGCGAGCCAATTCATTCATACACAAGACGCGAAAAAGGGTGGGTGAGAAACAAGAAAAGGAAAAAAAGGAAGCGGTACAAAAAAAAAAAAAAAAAAAAAAAAAAAAAAAAAAATCAATCTCAGACCACGTACATCTACGAGGATTTTCAACTGCGCCTCGTCCAAGGACGCGGCGGGCGGCTTTGGTTTTGCCTTGCCGGCCGCGCCGAGGCTTGCTGCTGCTGTGGTTGCGTCGACGCTTTCTTTGAACGGGTCAACGGGCAGGTCTGGCGGGGTGGGAAGACGGGGTTTTAAGAGAGACTAGGCTTGAGCACATTCAAAGGGAGAGAATGCAAGTGCGAAAATAGACACCTCCCCGCTCCCCGTACCAGAGGTGCAAAGGGCCGCAAACGCTGCCAATCCTGCGGGTGGTTCGTCTGGTGAAACAGAGGCCACCCAGACGCCAAAGCTGTATGGAACTAGCCTTGTTCCTTTTTTCTTGGTTGATTTGACACCTGGCGGTTGAACGACTGTCGACGGGGGTTCGGGGAAGAGGAATAGAGGTGAGGGCCATCAAAGGGCGAAAAACAGTTGAAAAATGGGTACTTGAGGAAACTCACTCTCGGATACGGGCTTCTCAGCGTCTTCCTCCACCAACCAATCGTCCTAACACAAAAAGGAGAAAAGCAAAAAAGTGGGCTTACATCAGAAAACAAGAAAGGATCAAACGTAAAAGGGAAAAGCAATCCCACGGGACCCTTTGCCAAAGCGGTACAAAAAAAAAAAAAAAAAAAAAAAAAAAAAAAAAAGCAGCCTATCTTACCATGTCCGCGTCGCTCTCGTCTCCGTCCGCTTCCTCGTCCTCGCTCTCCAGCTCCTCCACTTCGCCGCCAACCTCCGCCTCGCCCTCCTCCCACTCGGCGTCGCTGTCTACGTCGTAGTTCAGGTGTTCGCTCTCGAGAGCGAACGGCCGACGTCCCGACACGCACGCGCTGACCTTTTGCCACGTGCCTGAGAGCGGGGTCGGGGTGGGGCCATATCAAAATCAGAAGGCGTCGGGCAGATGGAAACGATGGTTTCATCCACTAAAAACAAGCCAAAAAGAAAAAAAAGCCCGCGCACCGTAATAAGGCGGCCGAACGTTCTCGTGGAACGAAAGCAGCTTCCATTTCGACTGAAACACCTTTCTGCGCACAGCTTCTTCGTCGGCCAACAAGTCTGGGGAAGGTTGCACTGCAGGAGCCGCAAACTGCTTGCTCAGAGATTTGCCGCGCCGCCGCTTTCGCCGGAAGCGGTCAAACTGGAAGGCCAGCTCCGCGGCAGAATACTCGCCGTCTCGTCCGCCAACGCCGTCATCACCCGCGTTTTGCCGAGCGATTTGGGCTGACAGGTCTTCGGTCAGAACTCTGAAAAATCGGTTTTCCTTTGCAACCACGGTGTTGGTGCGAACGTAGAACTTTGGAAAGCGGTCAAGGTAGTCCTGGAGCTCGGGGTCTCCTTCTTCTGTGGGGGAAGTGGTTGGGGAAGGTGAGGGTGGGAAATGAAGAAAAAAACCAATGCCCAGACCTGCAGCGGTTGGTGCCGATGGTTTTGCAACCTTCGAAAAGAACGTTGCAAGGCTTTTTTGGACAGGACCGGCGGCTTTCTTCGCTCCTGGAGTCGACATGCTCGCCGATGTCTTCGAGGGGTAAAATAAGAATGGAGCTTGTTGGGCAAAACCGAGGTGTGAAGCCTCAAGGTTTTCTTACTTTCAGTTGCTTCTTCGATGTTGGAGTGTCTGACGGGGCCTGAAACCAAAAAAGAAAAAGAAAAAAAAAGAAAAAAAAGGCTTGGCGAAATGCTAAACGGTCAGGAAAGTCTTACCAAAGATTTCACAGATTGAAAGGGCGTCGCCGGGGACGCTGGTGGCAATACCGCGGTCTGCGGGGAAGCTTCCGGTCTCTATGGCGTAAAAAAAGCGTTTGAATCCTGATTTAGAAAGGAAAAAAAAAGGCAAGTTGACCCCCTCCGTACCAGAGATTTCCGGCCCTTGGACAGCAAACTGCTTTGCTCGGTCTCGGTCATCGCGGCGTACAGCTTTTGCAGTTCTGCTGCAGCCTGTCCAGCACGGTTGGTTTTTTTCCATCTGCTCTTTCTTCGTCTTACCTGCTTGCGATGAGCTCGGCGCTCTTCGACTTTGGCGCCAATGTCCTCGCCAAGCAGCTTCATGTTCTCCACTTCCCATCTCCAAATGGAAACGTGCTGGAACACGAGGGATAAGCCCTTCAAAATAAAAGAAAAGAAAGAAGAAGAGAAGAAGAAACGAATGAAAGAAACGGCTACGCTGACGCACCGAAGGGGCCGACTCCACCGCCAATCCATAATTCGTGCGGGCTGCGATATCTTTCACTGCTGCTTCAAGAATCTTTTGCGAAAGGCACTCGTGCTCTGGATCATGCGAACAAAAACAAGAAGAAAGAGAAAGAGTGCGCAACCACCATCAGCACCTACCGACCGAGCGACCGATGAAAATCCCTTTTTTCCTCACCTTGGTCGTCATGTTTCGGGCACAGTGCCTTCTTCACCTGCTTTGCCAAGGCCAAAAGGCCAACATCTCTGCGCGGATGAAACACGGGACAAAGAATAAATGTTAAGCAGTAGAACCCCCCCTCCGCTTGTAGGGAAACCAAACAGCAAAAAACCAACTTTTCCTGGACGAGCTTGGCAAGGAGCGGCGAAAAATCGGCCGGGAACTCGTCCAGCGGGACCGTCAGCTTCTGGTGGAACTCGTGGAACCGCGACAGCTCTAGGTATATCAACAACAAGAGCAACAACAACAATACAAAAACCGGGTGAATGAGGGGTCGTCAGTCAGGACCCCGCGTCGCGTCACCAGAAACAACGAACCAACCCGCAATCGTCGCATGATGGCTCGCAAAGTCCTCGCGCTTCTCCTTGAACGCAATCTTGCCATTCTTTATCGCCACCATCCCCGTCGCCGTCGCCATGACCGCCTGGCCCGCAGTGCGGGCCACCACCGCCGGCGCTGCCATCACCACCGCCGCCGCCGTTGCCGGTCGCTGCGAATCCTCTGCAGCTAGCGGCGGCGGCGCCGTCGGCGACGGCCCCTGCTGCCGCCCGACCGGCGCGACTGGATCGTCGTCCCCCCCATCCACCTGCTCCGCATCGCCGTCGTCCTCGTCCTCGTCATCGTCGAACAGGCCGCTTCCGCGGCCGCCAGCAACGAGCACGACCTCGACACCACCCCCCGCCGCCCAAGACCGACGACGCGTCGTCGTCGTCTGCGTCTGCGTCTGCGTCGCCGCCGCGGCCGCCCAACCTTTCGGTGGTAAGCGGCATCGGCGCCGGCGGGTGGTGACGCGCGGGTGCGGCTGCGATCGGGTAGTGTACCCCGTGCGATGGCGGCGGATGTGATGGCGCTCGGTCGATGGGCAAAGGACAAGCCGGAGCAGAAGCGGACGCGGCAGATCGGATCGAGCTTGTGGCCGTGGATGTGGAGTCCGTCGTTAGTGTCGGTGTCGGTGCCGGGACGCCCGAGCCCGAGGGGTGCGTGGTTGGCGAATGGGACGCCGGCGGCGGCGGAGTAGCGGCCGAGGAGGAGGAGGACGAGGAGGAGGATGGAGAGGCGGCGGATGAGGATGATGAAGATGAAGATGAGGATGACGACGACGATGGCAACGGCGGTGACGACGACGACGACGACGAGGACGCCGCCGCCGCCGCCGCCGACGCCTGGGGTGGAGCGGGTGTGTTCGAAGAAGCGGAGATCCTCGCAAAGTAGTGGACCAGCGAGTTCTTGGACGACGACGACGGCGTCGCAGCAGCAGAGGAGGCCTTCCCGGTCGGCGTCGTCGCGAGCGGGGAGTGCCTGCCGCGTTTGGTCATGTCTGCGCGCGCTGCTGGTGCAGGGGCGGCACGCTGGCTGGCTGGGCTGGCTGGGTTGCAGTGAGTCCAGGTTAAGTCGTTCGCCGTTGTTTGTTGGTCTGAAAAAAACCACAAAAAAAAAAAAAAAAAAAAAAAAAAAAGAAATGGATGATTGATGGCAGGAGTTTCGGTCGGGAAGATCGGACAAGAATCGGACAACAAACAAGCAACACTCAAAGCCAACACACAGACAGACAGACAGACAGACAGACAGACAGACAGACAGACAGACAGACAGAGAAGCCAGACGCAGACAGACAGACAGCCAGAACGACCGATTGGAAAAGAAACAAAAGAAAAACCAAACAGAAAACTGGAGGAGGGCAAAAAAAAAAAAAAAAAAAAAAGATTAAAACAATAAAAATAAAACAAATAAAAATAAAAAAATTAAACAAAACACCCTCACTCTTCATCGACAACGCGCGCACAACCACCACCAAAGCGTAGACAGTAAGTCAGTCAGTCATTGCGCTGGGTCAATCAATCAATCCATCATTCCATCAATCCATCAATCAATCAATCAATCAATCAATCAGGCAGAAACCAGAAAACGTTCGCAGTTCCACTTCCACCCCGCCAACCCACACCGTTTCGCCCCTCCACTTGTCGGCCAAGGACTCCATCGAAAACGTAAGCACCGCGCTCCTCGTCGCCGCCGCGCGTGGGCCGCCGCCTTCCTGATGATAGTGATGATGATGTGGGAGATGACGTTGATGCGGAGGCTGGTGATGGTGATGATGGCTGCCCGCCAAAGTCGGCTCCCCAGACTGCGTCGCCGCGTTTGCGCCTCCTGCCCCGTTTTCCTTTGCCC
The DNA here is from genome assembly GCA_025765615.1 of Zopfochytrium polystomum. Taxonomy (NCBI): domain Eukaryota; kingdom Fungi; phylum Chytridiomycota; class Chytridiomycetes; order Chytridiales; family Chytridiaceae; genus Zopfochytrium; species Zopfochytrium polystomum. Next base: position 191,336 of record JAIVFJ010000074.1, read on the forward strand.
TCGCCGAAATGATGACGACCCCTTCGACCGTCCGGGCAGGGAACAGCTTCGGAAGGATTCTGCAGATACTTGCATCGGGTAGGTTGTCGAGAGTCGGCGGCATTTCCGCGATAAGTTCGTTCTGGATGGAAGAACCATAAAAAAAAATTAAAAAAAGGAAGAATAAGAAGAAGAGCGGCGCCGGCGCACAGCGAACATGTAAGGAGGAGAATGCCCGGACAAGGAAAGGAGGGGCACGTCGAGGGGTGCTTTTCTTCTCACCATGATGCGGTCGGAAAACTGTGTAGTGCAACCTCGAATGGTTACACGTGCGCCAAGCAAAGGACTAGGGTCCACATCGCTGCTTATCACAATGGCGGCCGAAATAGAGGCCGCCTTTTGCGCCAAAGCCCCAGGAATATTGTCAACCCCATGTTCAGGTGTGGAAGACACCATGACTTGCGGTGTAAGGTGGTGATCATTATAAGAAACTGAACCATAATAAGGTTGCATCTGATGTTGTGATTCCAGAGGCATTCGAGCGGGGTGGAGGTGTGGCTGCGCCTGAAACGATGACGGCTGGTACGCGTAGTGCCTGTGGTGGTCGTGAACCTGGTAATTACTTTGCATGGGCGGGAGCGATGGCGTGGACTGTAAGTAGTGGTTGGCAAGGGGCTGTTGCGTGAGTTCCGATGGTGGAACAGCGTGGTTTGCATGATGCTGCCTTAGAGGTTAGGAGGCCACTCCAGGCGGGAAGCAGCAAAGAGTTCATACCTCGTTCATTTGAGGCTGTTCCGCAGGCTTTCGGAAAGCATAGCAAACAGTGGTTGCCATCGGAATGATTCCGTAAGGCTCGGTAACGTCGACTAAATCTTGTGGAGTTATGTTCACATCACTTCCGAAAGGAATGCGTAGACGCAGCCGGTGTCCGTGGAACTTATCCACTGTGCTGTCCTAGTTGCGCCACGTAAATCCCAGAAAGAACAGTTCAGCCTATCAACTACAACGGTGGAAACATTGACTTTTACATCGCACAACACACCTCGCAAGGAACTAACGGATAAACGTGTCCATTTATCACAATTCCAGCGCCACAGGCTTGCCAGGCTTCGAAACTGGACTTGAACTTCATTTTTATGGTCGTCTCGCCATGCCAAGTGCTCTCTTCAGATGATAAATCTTGCCCGTTCGGCACCACGTCCAAGGGCAAGTAATGAGACCCATCCATGCGCTGCTGGTTGTAGTGCGCTTGGTATCCGACTGATGAGCTGGAAGGTGATCCCTGGTCTCCAGTACCGACGGCATTCTGGCCAACGCCCCATACGTTTGGAGCCGCACTTGCGCCAAAAAAGTTAAGGCCACCTCCCAAGCTCCGAGGGCCGTGGCGGTCGCCCTCCCCTGACACGTTGGACGCCATTGTCCACCCGGAGGAGCTGGCTCCCGTAACCACTTCGGATAGCTTAAACGTAACAGAAACATGTTCCGCCGTCGGAAATGAGCTCAGCAGCTCAGCCCCAGAAATCGACCAGAGTGTTGGCAACTGTAAGCTGTAAACTTTCGGCAGGTGGTCTTCCACGTTGGAGTGGTGTTGGTTGAAGACCGGCGTGCCTAAATCGTCGTGGTGCAATCGCATTGCATCGTGCTCATATTCTTTGAGCGATCGATTTAGCAAATAGAGAATTTACGACTTTAATTGGAATTTACCTGGATGATACAGGCCAGAGTTGGGAAATCCTTGGTAGATCGGTTCAGCTGACATCACATCCTTGTTCAACGATGGCCCACCATCCTTGTGAACTGAAGCATCCTGCAAATATATACACTAAGCTTCCAGAAGCGAAATAAAAAAGGTTGATCGTGTCGATTAACGACTTACTTCTGGATGAAAGCCTTCGCCAATAGATACATTCAAATGGCCGCCAGTTCCATTCACGACGGCCGCTTGGCTTGGCAGATACGCACCGGACATCGCTGATGTGTCACTTTTGGATCCTCCTACTTCAAAACGCATGTTCACGTCTGCCGACGTCCCAACCGTTTCAACGAATGAACTATTAATTATTCGCAGCTCATCCGCTGATTCGACAAAGGACTCGTGATCATCTGATTTGTGAGAGGGTCAGTCGGCAACATAAGGATTTTGAATTAGAGAGAATACCGGCAAAGGCATCAACCTCCCGCTCTGGCGCAGTCGAGTAAGAAGCCTTCAAATTCTCCTGCGGTACCAAAGTAGTCGTCGATGAAGAGAACGAAGTCCTCGCAGGCGACATTGATCGAATACTTTTATTGGGAAGATCGACGCTTCCTGGACAGGAAGTGGGCTTTGTGGTTGTCTTGCATTCAGCAGGAACAGGTTTGGTGACATTCGCTTCCTCAGGGCCGAAAACTTCGACTTCAGACTCGCAAACGGGTTCTGAGTGAACAGGCTCAGGTGGTGATCCGGTGGCGACAGTCTCCGTGGTGGTTGGTGACGCAAACTCTGGTAACGGAAGCGCGCCGGACATGTTTTCCCTCGGCGCCTCCCACGGCCTGGGTTTTTTCCGAACGACGCTTCGAGCTACGGAGAGGTGAGGGAACTGATCACTGCCTGGAACCGCTGTCTTTTTGGTGCCGATTCCGTTCGAGGGTGCGGACGTCGAGGTGGTCGGAGTTTGAAGTTTTGGCAGGGCCCGAACGCGGTGAAAACAAGACAGGTCGTTCGTCTTCGTCTCCACAAAAACTTCTCCTAGCTGACGCGCTTCCTCCGCGTCTTGAGGAGTCCGAAAATTGACGAATACGTGCGTCAAAGCAGACAGCGGGACGTTTGTCTGGTTCCCCGGCGGTGGGATGCGCCGAATCGCGGCATCGCACGCTTTCGGGTAGGCGTTCATTATCGCGATTCTGAGTTCCACATCCTTTAATCTGAAAAGCTCATCAGACAGCTCCAGCTTGACGCCCATCTGGTGGGGGAGACGCGAACCCCGCGAAAACGGAAGAGTGAGCCAGTGATTGCAAACGGCAGAAGTCCAGAAGTTTGGGACCAACAACCCACCGTTCGCTCATCGAACACATAAAGCTCCCAGGACCGACCCTTGTGGGAAACAGTAAGTGGCTTTCCTCGGTACCGTGCCTCTAACCCAGGAGGTGCCGAGGGCCAAAAGTGGAGGTATGTGAACGTTTCCTTCTTCAGGGACGACCGGGTGCGAATCTCCTTGACGTGTTCCGCGTCGGAGGGTTCGAACGCCGCCAGTAGCTCAGCGTCCGAAAGGTCTCGCAAAGCCTCTGGTATGTCGAGGCGAAGACTGCGATGGCTCTGCTGGAAAGGTGCTGGCGCTATCGGCCCAAGCACAGAAGTTCGACTGTCGGTGGAAGGGTCGGTCGCTGCAGAGGGACTACGAACGGCAAAGGGTGGCGAAGTAGTCGAAGGGGCAGCTAGATGCTCCTGCGGAGAGTTGGGAAGTGCTTGTCGCTGGTCGTGCTGTTGCTGTCGGTGGTGGTGGTGGTGGTAGTGGGAGGGAGTACCGCTGCTGTTGATGGCGTGGTGGTGCTGGTGGTGCTGGTGGTGGTTGTTGTGGTGGTTGTGGTGGTAGTTGTGGCTGCGTTGGGAGGGGTGGTGGTGCTGCTGCTGCTGCTGCTGGGCGGCCTGAGGGTTGTGAGCCGGGAGCAGTTCGCGGTGGGGCGACTGACCATCGGCAGGGCTCAGCCGCGGTTGCTCCTGGATCGCAGCAGTAGCCGCCGCCGCCGCCTCAGTTGCTGGCGCTGGTGTTGCAGTCATTGATGTTGTGAGCGCTCCTGTGAGGCCAGTAAGTTGCAGTGTGAATTGTTTTGCTGTGGTGGTTGGTTGGTTGGTTGGTTGGTTGGTTGGTCGGTTGGTTGGTGGTGGTGGAGAGGGTTCAAGGAGGTCAGAGCGGGTGGTGGGAGTAGGGCGGGGTGGGTGAGAGGACCGAGTCGAGGGCGAGGTGGGGAGGCCCAGCTCAGCAGAGAGGTAAGTGCTTGGGGGTTGCTCCTGCTGTGAGTGATTTTGTTGTTGTTGTTGTTGTTGTTGTTGTTGTTGTTTGTTGATGCTGGTGGGATGGGTGTTGTCTGTCGTTGTTGTTGCTGATGTTGTTGTTTGTCGTTGGTGTCGCGGGCGTCCTTGTCAACTAACAACGACAAAGCAAAACCCTCCTCCTTGTCACCACCAACCAACCCAACCAGCAAACCAACCAACCCACAAGAGGAAAACACAAGAAAAAAAAAAAATTTACAACGACCACCCTTCCTTCCACAAACCTCGCTCACTCGCCCTCCCTCTCGCTCGGCACTCACTCGGCGTGGGCAGATTAACGTCACATCGCAGCAGCAAACCCAATATTATATCATTATTATCATTGGTGCGTCCATACAAGAGAAAAGCTAAACGGACGGACCGACGGAAGGACGGAAAGCTACTGGATCGATCGATAGAGCGAACGATCGAGCGAGCGAGCGAGCGACAACGAATTCATCCCAACGCAACACCCAACGCAACGCGCATTTTCTGTCGAGCCGTCGACCGAACGAACGAACGAAGCGAAACGTTGCTGGCCTTTCCGGTCTTCCACCAGACACACGCACAAGTCACGCAGAGCGCGCGAACCGACATATATATAGAGAAACAGCGAGAAGAGAGAGCGATGAATGGTAGCAACGCCTCAACGTCCGGAGCAAACGACTCGTCCGTCGCCGCAGCCGCCGCAAGCAGCGGCTCCTCTGCGAGCCAAACTGGCACCGTGCTCCGCGTTGACCACGAGTCGGAGCAGGCTCAGTTGACGTACAGCTGGGTGTTCTGGTGAGTCCCTCTCGACGAAAATAGACGCGCGCCCCCTCCTCGACATCGGGTTCGGGTCTCGAATGTTCCGATCTCGTTGTTACCGATGACTCACTAGGAACATGCTGCCTCAACCCTACCCCTGCCCGGTCTGTCCTCTTGGTGGATTGAGGTTCCAGCAATACCCTCGTTCCCAAGCCCCTCACGGGCTTGGGAGGGCTCGCCCAATCTGAACAGCCACTTTTCCCTTCCTTCCCCACAACAAAACTCAGGGTGCTCCAACGTGATCCGCAAACCAAATTTGAAAAGAACAACTACTCGACGGCGATCCGGAAGCTCGCCACGTTTTCGACGTGCGAGCAGTTTTGGGGCGTCTACTCTCGAATGAAAAGACCGCACGAGCTGAATGTTGTGAGCGATTACTTTTTGTTCAAAGAGGGCTTGCGGCCAACGTGGGAAGGTAAATTGCGAGGGGAATAACTTGTGTTTGGTTGGCAGTCTCGTTTTCCCCCCCTTTGTTTCGAAGCGGTGCGCTGACCATCTCAACCGCGCCGAATTTACAGATCAGCCGGAGGGCGGCAAGTGGATCGTGCGGCTCAAAAAGGGGCTCGCGAGTCGGTATTGGGTTAGTCGGCACTCGCAGAGCTGCTCGAGTCATGCGTACTGACCGATTCTCTTCTCTCTATTTTGACCACACGTAAAACGCGTCAACGAATCACTTTAATGCACGAACACGCAGGAAAACCTCGTGAGTAGGGCACTGGCGTGTGTTGTTTTCACCCCTCTGGGGATCACCGTTTATCCTCCCAGTGGCTCACAACCAACGCCCACTCGCAAAAACGAAAACGAAAACAAAAAAAAAAACAACCTTTTCCAACTGTATAAAGGTCATCGCCCTCATATCAGAGCAATTTGATGTGGGCACCGAAATCTGCGGGGCCGTCATTTCGCTCCGGCATTCCGAAGACATCCTCTCGGTCTGGAATCAGACAGCCGATGCAGGGCGGCTGAACCTGAAAATAAGGTATGAGGATTGGAGGTGAAAGCGTTTTTGTTCTACGCGTTTATTTTTTTTTCAAATCATAAAACATCCCAAACCCTCGGGGCGTCCTTCAGAGATACGATGAAGCGAGTTCTCGGCCTCCCTCAGTCGTGCGTGATGGAGTACAAGGCCCACTCTCAAGCCTTAACGGACCAGAGCTCGTTCCGAAACACGTCGCTCTACCTGTAAAGTCATCCTCGACCCCCTTCCCTCAAGCCCCCCCTTCCCATGCACACGACCCTTGCCACACACGCCCGCCATCCTTTTCGCTTTTGACTGGTTTGGTTCGGTCTTTTTGTTGTTTGCTTGTTTTGATGGGTTATTTGGTTGTCCCCCACGCGCATGATCAGTTTGGCCACAGCCGCGAAAAGAGAAATAACAGGAGAAGCAAACCAAAAAAGGGGGGAACCAAGAAAGAATACGGAAGAACCGGAGAGTTTCGCACCGAAATTATCTGGGGGGGTTGGCCCTTTCTTTGAGGGGGGGGAGCGACAATTCCTCCCGTCGATCTCCCCAAGAGCCCCAGGTCGAAAACGCGCGACGAACAAGGTCAAGAGAGAGAAGGCGCGAGAGAGAGAGAGAAAACAACAAGAAGAAAAAGTAAATAAGGGAACACTCGAATTTCGAGACCCAACCAGCGCGCATCCCACCAAAAAAAACTCATGCAACCCCGCCTCCCCCCTCCATTTCGCCTCCATTTTCGTCCGTTTTGGATCCGATTCTTACGATCCCCCAGCACCCCATATTAGAGTGGGCATAGCACAAAAGTACAGCTCTGAAGGTGCTCTTCTCTGCTGGGTGTGAAATGAGCGCTTTTTGTGTTTGGAAAAAAGTCGATGCCGCGTCTCGATGGCACGCTAATATTCAGCCAAAACAGTGGGTAATTTGGGTCCCAATGTTTGGAACGAAAAAATTCTCCGCGATGTCTCTGATTACTCTTCTTGGCTTTCCCCTCACGTTTTTGAGGCGATGAGGGGCGTCCTCCCTCAAGTGGTTCTGCTTATATTTCTTCGCCTTTTTCGCGTTCTCCGTTGCCAAGACGCAACAATGACTGCAACAATGGCTCGACTACTACATCTAGCATCGCAGCAAGCACCCCGCCATGTATAATCAAAGTCGGAAGTGGAGAATGAAAATGACGAGGAGGAAAGTGGAAGGACGAACCTGGAAGGTCCAGAGATAGACAGTGCTTACATACATCCTCCGCCAAAGTTTTAATTGAACACTTCAATGGTCACAAACTAACGTAGGTACGAGGAGGTTTGGGCTGGCACTAAACATCTGCACACTGAGGAAGAGGCGACCTCGCTGCCTGCTCGCAACCAACCATTCAGCCGATGACACGGCGCTGGAAAGGCACGAGACCCGTGAAGGAGGCTGGCGCCAGGCACCTGACAGTGCCAGCCTTGGCCGCAGCCAAGCTTGCCCCCTGGTGGCGCTAAGAGCACACACGCGCCACGCTCTCAACGTCGCCTGACGTGCTTGCGTGGATGTCTCCCAACGCCTAACCCGTCCTTCCTCATCACCGTACAATCAGCGTTAGTGGTGCTGCTGCCACAACCGTTCTGGACCCGCTCACACCCGCGCCGCTGCGTCTGGACTCTGGACCGCGCGCCACCTGCCTCAGCGACCTCGCCATTGAGGGGCCATCTCCACGAACGACGACGATGGGGTTGTTCGACTGGGGGGGGGAAGGTAGTCGAGAGGCTGAGGAGAGCCTCGCTCGACGAGGTCAATAAAACAAACCCTCGAGCAGGCAGACCCAGCCCCCTCCTTTCCCATAATAGAAGGTGGGTGGTGTGCTGTCGCAGTGTATCTAGGAGGAGTCCCGCCTGAATCAAACAGCGCATGACACGAGAAAAGAGGGTACCCAAATTACCCCCCCAAATCATCAATTTCTAAACCGAGAGAGGGGTTGAGGCGGGGGGGAGTGGGGCAACTCGCACCCGGGTTGGGAAAATCTGCTCGCTTTTCCTTCGACCAACTCTCTCTTGCCCCGAAACGCTTTTTTTTTGTGTTTTTTTTTCTTTCATTTTTTTTTCTGTTCAGCGGGTCCGTTAAGCGCGGCTCCTGCCCACTTCGGTCCCTCTTATTGCATGTATTTACGTGAAAGATGCCCGCCATATGGGGGCGGGGTCAATTTTATTTCGATGACTTTTTGGACACACTCTTGTGGGGGGTGTGTGGATGACAGAGAGACAGGAGAACAAGAACTACAACAACTACCTACTACCACCAACATGAAAAATGAAGGGAAAAAAAAAAAGGAAAGGAAAGGGAAACGTTAAAGCAAAAGAGAGAAAGAACCGCAAATGTGGGGGGACTCGTGTACGTCTCGTATGTGCTTCAAAATCACAACTTGGCGTAGACGCCCTCGGGCGGCGCCAGGTTGAAGCTCGCAGGCGCGTCGACCGTCATCGACAGCAGGACTTGCGCGTACGTCTTGCCCTGCCGGTCGATACGCAGCGACGTCAAGCCGCCGCCGCCTTTTTTTATTTTTTTTTGTGTGTTTTTGTAATTTGTTTTTGGATGTTAGTTGCTACATGCTGGGAACAGTGTAGGAAGAGGGGCGCAAAAGCAGAAACCGTACCTAGAGCCTTGAGGCAGACAAAGTTGAGGCAGTAGCTGCCCGGCGCGAGGTACCGCTCGACGCGGCCGCGGACGAGGTGCTTCATGTATTCTTTGACCTTCTCCGTCGTCACCACGGACGCAATGAAGGGGTAGTATTCCGGCCGCCGTGCGATCACGCCTGGGGAAAGATGGTGGGGTGAAAGGAAGGTGGGGGGAACGTTTAGTGTTGGTCGGTTGTCGAGGTTAAAAGAACACAAGCCCGCAGCATCTTACCAATGTTGGCGGTGTCGCCCTTGTCTCCGCTGCGACCGAGGCACAGCCAGATGAGCGGCACCTTTGTCGTCGGCTCGCTCAGGACGAACCGCGGGACCTGGACGGCGAGGGGCGGCGGGCGGATGGCGTTCGGGTCCACCACGTTCGAGTACGGCACCGTCAGCGCCTTGGCGTCCGGCCCCACCTCGACGTAAGCCGGGAACGACCCGCGCGGGACGAGCAGCGAAAAGTGGTTCAGGTTCGGCGCCGGCGACGGGCGTCCGCTGCCGCCGCCCGTGATGCCGGGAGCCATGCAGGTCGCGGCCGGCGCCGTCTCGCGCGCGAAAACGAGTAGTCCCATCTTGTTGTCGTGGTGCACTGTCATGCGCAGCACCGTCTCGCGCGTGCTTGATCCGCGGCCGTGGGGTCTTTTTCGTGGAATAGGTTGGATTTTCGTTGTTTTTGGTTTCGTGCAAGGTAAAGGAAGGGGGGAGGTGAGTTAGTCCATCCGACAGGTCAAACAAGGAAGAAAAAAAAAGGAAATGTCTGCCGCTTACCCGTAAATCTGCTCAGAGCCAAGGCATTCAATCAAATAGTCGCGGAAATCTTCAATGCCGAGCCTCTCATACACGGATCGCACACGCTTGACAATGGCTTCGCCGACGGCCTTCGCCTTGTGGGCGGACTCTTCGCCGCCGATAAGCAGCTCACCAGACATCTTGTAGCCGTCCACAAACACGCCCGACGTCTTCAAGTACGGCGTGGGCGGTCGACCCTTTGCGCCCTGCACAAGCACGCGGTTCGGCCCAACCTGCTTGAGGCTCACGTAGCGCATGTCGAGGGTGACGTCGGGCAGCAGGTAAGATCCAGGGTCGAGCACCTCGTAAATCATTTGCTCCGTGACGGTGTGGACCGAGACGAGGCCGCCGGTGTTGGGGGGCTTTGTGACGACGAACGAGCCGTCGGCGCTCACTTCGACGATGGGGTATCCCATGTTGGACCAGCCGCCGCCGTCGGTGAAGGCCGACAGGCGCCAGTCGGTAAAGTTTCCGCCGGTGGCGTGGCAGCCGCATTCGATGATGTGGCCGGCCAGCGACCCCGCAGCAAGGAGGTCCCAGGCGTCGGCCCGCCAGCCGAAGCGGTGGATCAGTGGCGCGACGACGATGGCAGAGTCGACGACGCGACCGGTGACGATTATGTTGGCGCCCGCGTTCAGGGCCTTGACGATGGCCTCGCATCCCTTTTTTGGAATAAATATGAAAGCCAAAAGTTAGCGTTGGCGGGCGCGCCGTGCCTTTGCCGTCCGGATACACGCGGGCGCGTAGAAGAAAAAAAAAACCGGTCCACACGCACCATGTAAATGTTGACGCTGAGGATGGGTTTTTTGCCCTCGGGCCACTTTTCGACCTCTCCGTCGCTGCTTTCGTCCAGGTGGCCGAACGGCTTAACTTCGCCGGCCTGTCGCAAGCGTTGGATCTCCTTGGCGGCGTCGCCGGCAAGCAGGTCGTCACCGTAGACGGCCGCGACGACCGGCAACGGGCTAATGTCCGCGGCCTTTGCGGCGGCCTCGATGGCGAGCTTTGCGGCGACCGGGTCGAGGCCGCCCGCGTTGGTGATGAGGGTGATGCGCTTGTCGGCGATGGTTTGCGCGTTGGGGGTGTAGACCTGGTCGACAAACTCCTTGACGAAGCCCACGCCCTTTGGCTTTTTGCTGCTTCCGGCGACTTTTGAGCGCGCGAGGATGCCCATGGTCACTTCGGCGAGGTAGTCGGCCACGACGTAGTCTGGCGGGTTGTCCTGGTGTTTCGAGGGAGGGAAGGAGGTGCGGTTTGTGAGTTTTGCTTTCGCGTTTTGGACCACCGGGCGCACTGTCGCATCGTCGAGGGTGGCAAGCCACGAATGCGTGCATGCATGCATACCGACACGCTTTATGCAACAGAGGACAGCGAACAGAGATATTTGGTGGTGGTGGATGGAAAGGACGGGGACGCTGCTACTACTACAACCACTTCGACATACTACTGCTACTTCTTCTACTTGCCATTTGGATCAGCTGCGACGCGGCTAGTGCCGAATCGCCCCAAAAGGCCGAGTAGCAGCCGATGCGGACTGGGTTGGCCGTGTTGTTGGACATTTGATGATGATGATGATGGATTGCGTCAAGGTACGTGCAAGTTCAGTCTGCAGTGGGAGTTAGGGGGTGACGTCGTCGTGCGTCCCACACTGGCCGGGTGGCGGTGTGGGAAGCGAGTGTGTGTGTGTGAAAGGGGGGGTGGGCTTGTCTGTCTCTGCTTGGGTTGGCTCTTTATATTTATCTTCAAAAATGATATTGGTTATGCCGTCCCTTCTTTTTCTTTTTTTTTTTTTTTTTTTTTTTTTTTTACTTTTGTCGGTTTTCTCATTTTTTAGGCCCCGCGTACTGGCCCCTTTTTGCCGAAGGCTTTGTCACTTGATCTCCCGACACGGCCGCCCTGCCTCACATACTCCATATTTCCAAACGTACAGTATTAAAATGCAGCACGCGTACTTCGACTGTCCCTGTCCTGCATACATTGCATGTATTAATTACCCACAGCAAAGCGATCAGCCCCCAGCGTGGCAAGGTTTCTCTCCTCTCTCTCAATGCACACTCGCAATATATGAGAGAGAGGGTATGTGTGTGTGAGAGAGAGGGGGGGATCGCAAAAGCCGAAACACCAAAAACTATATCGACAAGATCATCAAGTCCAAAAAGAAGATTGTATATCCTACGTGTGTGTGTTGTGTGTGTGTGTTTCCAACAAACACATTCGAACACGTTTGTCCGGAGGAGGGGTGGAAGTTTTCCCGTTCGGCGTTCCCGCCAAAACCGAATGACGTGCCACGTGACAGTCGCGCCTCTCTCGGCCGATATAACTCCAAACCGAAACGCGTGAATTTTTGCCGTAAACAAAAACAACATAAATCGAGAAGAAGAGAAGAAGAACAGGGAAAACAAAAAAAAGAAAAAAAAAAAAAAAAAGAAGAAAGGGTAAAAAGACAAGCAAAGCAAGCAGCTGATCCATCCAAATCGCCGCCGCCCGCCCGCCCGCCCGCCCGCTTGCTTGCGCCCGCTCGCACCCATCAATTCTTTCATCCCATCACAGTCCGCCCAATATGCCACCACCGTCAGCACCATCGACCGCGACGACGACGACGACGCCGACGCCAACACGACGGCGCATCGCAAAGATCCTCATAGCAAACAGGGCCGAGATCGCCGTGAGGTAGGCGTGCGGAGCGTGGCGTGCGTTTGTCGCGCCCTTTCGCGCGCACACACACACACACACACACACACTCTCTCTCTCTCTCTCTCTCTCTCTCTCTCTCTCTCTCGCTCCCTTTATTGCATCGATCTGGGCTTTGAGCATTGGGCGCGCAAAACAACAAATGCGTAACACCATCATCTGTCATCGCTCACGCACACTCCAAAAACACACGACGCACGTGCGCGCTCGGCAGGGTCATCAAGACGTGCCGCGTGCTGGGGATATCGACCGTCGCGGTGTACACGGACGGCGAGGAGAGCGCGCCGCACGTGCGGCTCGCGGACGAGGCCGTGCACATTGGCCCACCCCAGGCCTCCGAGTCGTTCCTGCGCATCGACAAGATCATTGCCGCGTGCAAGCTGTCGGGCGCGGACGCCGTGCACCCAGGTATGCATGCAAAGAGAAAGAGAGAGTTTGTATGTGTGTGAGGAGGGGTTTGTGCAGTGTGGTTGCGTGGGCTCTGGCTGCTGCGCCCCGAAACACTGGGCCGCCGTCTTCCGGCGTGTTGGCGCACATTGCACCAATTTTTGCCGAAACACTCTCACGTGACTGATCACGCCTCACACCTCTTTCCCACACTCACACTAAATCTCTACACCACCAACAACCCCCAAGGCTACGGCTTCTTGTCCGAAAATCCCGACTTTGCGCGCGCGTGCGAAAAGAACGGCATCATCTTCATCGGACCGCGCCCAGAGTCCATCGAGGCCATTGGCGACAAGGTATGAGACAGACTGCAAAAAAAAAAAAAAAAAAAAAAGCACGCACATTCTCGCTTTCACTAAACTTTCGCCCCCGACTGTTATTCGTCTCTCCCCACAACCCAACTCTCCCAGATATCTTCGAAAAAACTCCTCGCGGCAAAGGCTCCTGAAGTCCCCTTGCTGCCCGGTTACAATGGCGACGACCAGTCGGTCGAGCGCCTCACCAAGGAGGCCATCCGCATCGGCTTCCCCGTGCTCCTCAAGGCATCGGCCGGCGGCGGCGGAAAGGGCATGCGGATCGTTCGCGACGCAAACAGGTACTGTCACGGCTATTTGCTTTTGCCTGCTTCGCCGTGATCAAACGCGATCAAACGCGGTCGCTCAACAACTTAGCATCTGACGGATCCTGCTTTCTGTACAACCCGCCTGACGGGATTTCCCCTTTTCTCCCTCTCGCTGCTGCACTTTTAAAGCATTGCGGAAGAAATTGCGGCCGTCCAGGGCGAGGCGAAGCGGTCGTTTGGTGACTCGCGATTGCTCGTGGAGAAATACATCGAGTCAGCCCGCCACATTGAAGTTCAGATCTTTGGCGACCAACATGGCAATGTCTTTCATTGCTTTGAGAGGGAATGCTCGGTTCAGCGTCGGCATCAGAAAATCATCGAAGTAAGCAACGAATCGGCTTCTGGCAAGAAGCCAGTGATGTCATTTCCCCCCTCTTTGCCCAATAACAGCTCCACTGACGCATACTCCCTTTCCCTTCTGCGCCGCCCCTACCCTTTATCGCTTCGTAGGAAACCCCATCCCCACTCATGACTCCGTCGCTTCGCGCCAAAATGACGGGTGCGGCTGTCACGATCGGCTCCACCATCAACTACGTCGGTGCTGGTACCGTCGAGTTTATTGTCGACGGCGCCTACACCCCCGGCCAAGACCCGAAATTCTACTTTTTGGAGGTCAACACACGCCTGCAGGTCGAGCACCCCATCTCCGAATGCATCACTGGCCTGGACTTTGTGGAGCTGCAGATTTGGGTGGCGTCTGGAAACTCGCTGGACGGCAGGCTGAGCCGGAACATGGAGATTAAGGTTTGAAGATATATTTCTGTTTGTTAGGTTTTGGGAAACGGCGCTGGCGTGGCGATATTTGTCACTCTGAATGTGTTAACCGCTAGAACGACTGACACTTGTTGCTTTATCTTTGTGCAGGGACACGCTATCGAGTGCCGTGTTTACGCCGAAGACCCGAACAACGACTTTTTCCCATGTGAGATTTTAGCATTCACAAAAAAGCTGCAGGGTGCTGATGGGATTTCTGTTTAATCGTTTTCTACCGATAGGTACGGGAACTGTGAAGCGGTGGCGGCCATTGGTTGCGCCAGGATTGCGGTACGATAGCGGCATCACAGAAGGTAATAACCAGAGGGTGAATTCTGGTGTCTTGGTCAACGGTTGAGATGGTCTCGTTAAACAACATGTCGCTGCTCTTTTAGGCTCCGAGATCAGCATCAACTACGACCCGATGATCAGCAAGCTGATTGCCCACGCCCCGACTCGCGACGACTGCATCGCCCTCATGCGCAAAGCCCTCACCTCGACCGAAGTCCTCGGCCTCACGAACAACGTCGCCTTCCTGGTCGCCACTCTCGACACTCCCGAATTCCACTCTGGCAGGTACGACACGAGCTTTGTCGCGCGGTTCAAAGCCGCCGCTGCCGCCGCCCTCGCGGCGCAGGGGGCCAGCGGCTCCGCCGCCGCCGCCACCGCCGACGCGAAACGCCACGCCGCCGCGGTCGTCGCCACCTTTTGGACCTGGGCCCTGCGCACGCGCACCCGCAAGACCTGGGGCCACGTCCCTTCCGGCTTCCGCAACATGCCCGGCGCCGCCACCCAGCGCCGCATCCTCGACGTCGCCGTCCGCCGCTTCGAGCCCGAGTCTGACAAGGGCCGCCGCCTCGCCCTCGAGTACGACGTGACGAGGAGCAAGGCCGGCGCCGGCGCACCCGGCGGTTACTCGGTCGTTGGCGCCGTCGACGGCGCCGAGATTCGGTACGCGCTGTCGTCGGTCAAGCCGGTCGAGGTCAAGAAGGGCGCGAAGCCGCCTATCCGCACTGTCAACGATAAGGAACTGGTTAGCGGGTCGGCGGTGCTGTGGAATGTGCAATTTGAGGCGGATGAGTCGAGTATGAGTTGTTTTTTTCTTTCTTTTTTTCTTTCTCTATCCTCTGCGGCGTTCTTTCGTTTCCCTCTTTCCGTGTTCTATCGAGGTCTAACAATGGTGTATGCACTTTTCCTCAGGTCGCGTGACTGGCGGTATCGTCAAGCTTCAATGCGGTGAGTAGTTTGCGTGTTGGAGTTAGCAAGGATTGGGGAGAGGTTGTGCTGCTTTCCACACTCTCTATCGGTTTGAAAGAACGCTCCTAACGACCCTTCCCGTTTCGACTCGCCTTACTCAGACGGCATCTCCCGGTTCTACAGCGTGGCGGTGTCGTCGGACGTGCCCGACACGTACACGGACCTTTTGGACGTGCACTGTCGCGACTGGGACGGCGAGACGGTCTCGGTGGGCGTGGTGGACCCGCTCCGATCGGCGGCCGGCGACGCGGGGAACGAAGGTGGGGTTTTGCTTCTATTTTTTCTTTTTTTTCTGTTTTCTAACAAACAACAACAACAACGACGAACAGAACGCGTACACATCACGCCCATGCCCTGCCGCATCCTCGCCATCAACGCGCCGACGGGCAGCAAGGTGCAGCCGGGCGACGCCATCCTCACGGTCGAGTCGATGAAGATGGAGACCAAGATCCGCGCGCGCGTCGCCGGCACGGTCAGCATCAAGGTCGCCGTCAACGACGTGGTCAACGCGGGCGTCGTCATTGCCGAGATTGACGAATGATTTGATTTTTTTTTTTTTTTTTTTTTTTTTTTTTTGGTTGTTAGTTTCGTTCTCCCGATATTGTTTTGTTGTTGCTGCTGTTGTTGTTCCCAATCATGGAGAGAGAGAGAAGTGCAATACAAACTGGTTGTTTTTTTTTAATAAAAACAAAAAAAAAACAAACGAAACACCAAGCAACCCAGCGAAAACAAGGACAGGCGCTTTCGAGCTGCTTTGCCCTCCTCCATTTTCTTCCTTCTTGAATAAATAAATACTATAATACGCTTGCTTGCTCGCGGCAACCAACTGAAATGCACACTGCCCATCCCTATCCTTTGGCGAGAAACGGACTAAACGGTCGCCGCCTCAATGACATCCCTCCTCACGCCATCAGGTTGTTGATGTACTTGAGCAGCATCGAGTTCTGCTCGAGCTGCTGCTTGTGCTCGGCGCTGGACTGCTCGACGCGTTCGATGAGGCCTGTGTTGTGTTGGGTTTTTTGTTTTTGTTTTTTGTGAGGGAGGGGAAGTGTGTGGCAGGGAATAAACCGCAGGGTTGATAATCGCATGCAGTGTTTTGGGATTTCTGGCGAACCTGCGACAATGTCCTGCAGGTCCATGACTTGACTGGGGGGGGCGGGGCGGGGCGAGGGGGAAAGTTTATTTTTAATGGTTTCCGGCCGTGAAGCGTCCCAGGGGGGAAAGTGTTTAAAGAACAAAATGGGTCGGTCCGCAAGGTGAAGGGGTCCAACGCTCAAGAGGGGGGAAAAAAAAAAAAAATAACAAACACACTACGCCTTGCGCACCAGGATTTAAATGAAAATCTAAAACTCACCCCAGAAGTACCTCCCGCTCCGTCGCGCCTCCCGCCTCGCCGTCGCCCGCTGCCGCTCCCACCCCCGTCCCCGTCGCTGCTGCACCGCCACCGCCGCCGCCGCCCTGCCCCGCCGTCGCCCGCCGCGAGTGCGCAGCCCGCGGCGTCGTCGTCGTCGTCGTCGTCGTCGTCGGCAGCGGCAGCGCCGTGCGGGGCGTTGTGCTGCCGGCGCCGGTGGTGCCGGCGGCGGTGGTGGTGGTGAGGATGATGCTGCTGCCCGGTAGCGTGGCGGCGGCGGCGGCTGGCGCGTCGGCGGCGGGGGTTGCGATCGGTGCGGTGGCGGTGGACATTTTTGGGGCGAGGGCGGGCCTCGATCGGAGTCGAAGTTGGGGTGGGGAAGGGTTGAAGTAGGGGGGAGGGAAAGGTGGATCTGATTTTGCGGTTGCTGGAAGAGGCGGCGAGGATTGAGATGGAAGACAGAGGCGGGGGGGTTCTTCTGGGGCCGAGGGCGCGGGGTCTGGAACAAAAGAAACTGGAGAGCTCTCTTTCTCGCTCTTTCAGTCCCTCACTGTCTCTCTCTCTCTCTCTCTCTCTCTCTCTCTCGCTCTTTTCAGTCTCTCGCTGTCCCTTCTGGCTCCCGACAAATTCAAAACGCAATTCGCGAAAAAAAAAAGAGGGAAATGAAACAAGCGACGAAGAAAAATTGAGAAAAAAGAAACATCGCGAAAAAGAACGAAAATTTTTGCGAAATTCGCGCCTCGCGCCGACTGCCCTGACATACTCCCCCAAAGAAAACCCCCTGCTGAGAATACCTTACATCCAACTTACCCCCCCCCCCCCCCACCGCCGCGAACCGCTCTTACCTTCCGAGAGCGCTGATAGGCAGATAGATAGACGGCAGCTCCCTCCCTTCACCCCTGCTCCTCCTCCCCTCACCGAACACACCGGCGCAAACAAAAAAACAAGGAACAAATGCCCTCACCATCACCGCCGCCAAAACGGCAAAGCCTGTCCGTCCTCCAAACCGCGCTCGTCGGGCTCGCGCTGCTGGCGCACGGCAGCGGCGTGCTCGCCCAACACCGAAACACGAACCGCAACAGCAACGGCAACAACAACTTTGCGGCCGCCGCCGCTGTGACGCCCCCCACACAGGGAAGCGTTTGTCGTCGAGTTTGGGAAGGGTATGTTTTTGCTTGGAGGGGGGAAAGGGGTCGGATGTTCTGAAGGAGTGGTGATGATTGTGGTTTGTGGGTGGGGGCGCAGGGCGTGGAGATCTTAGTTGTGGCCTGTCAGGGTCCTCCCGTCCCTGCCACCTCCCACCTTTCGCGTCCGCGAGGCCGCCGCGCTTCCCCTTCTGCTCCAGCCCGCTACAATCGAAACCAAAGGGGCAAAAAAAGGAGTATTCGTTATCATCTAACAACACCTTCCCAACTTCGCCACTTCTCACTCCACCACGACCCTAAAACAACAAACCCCCCCCAAAAAATACCGTTATAGACGTCGGGGACGCGCGCGAGCACGTTCTGCGGTCGCTGACGGGCGCCGGTGTTCCGCGCTCGGCGGTTTCGTTCCGGCCACTTGCGCCGAGTCGGCACTTTAACGGCCTGTCGTTCAGCATCGACGGATGGCGCGGTGAGTGAGTGTGGTGGGGTCCGTGCGAGTTTTGCTTGCTTTCATTTTTTTTTGCTCTCCGCCACTCGTGCGCCTACCCGTGAAGCTCCCTGCAGCGAATTTTTTTTCAAGGGATGCCTGCATTTAACCTATGCTAAAAACCTGGCGATTATTTTCTTTCTCTTCTTTTTTTTTTTTTTTTGTGTGTGCTCAACTGGGGTTCCCTCCTTCGAACCAAACAACAGGCGACATCGACCTTGTGCACGCGATTCCCGGTGCGTCTAACGCTTGGAAGGTAAAATACACGAGCGAGGGCGAGAGCGAAGGAGAGAGTAAAGAGCGCTGAGAGCGGGAGAGAGAAATTGACTAATAAGAATTAACCTTTTTCTACCCTCAGGTCCAAAGCCTCCAGCGACCGCGCCCCCGCGCGGCCGTCCAAGTCGCCGCCAACAGCGACAACAGCTCTGACGATCGCCTCCGACGGCGCGCGGCCGGCGCCGCGCCGTCTTCCATCAACGACATCCACACTCTGACCGGTGTCACCGACGTGTGGAACTTGTACAAGTTCAACGGCGAGAACACGACCATCGCCGTCATCGACTCGGGCGTCTACTACTTGCATCCCGCCCTCGGCGGCGGCTTTGGCGAACAGTTCAAGGTTGCAAAAGGTACTGTGTTCTGGCAAAGGTTTTACATTTTCATTTTTTAGCGCCCCGGGATGGTTGCTACGGTTAGGAAGGATTAGGGGGAGCTGAATGATCTAGTTTCTTTCCCGGGTACCGCACCGAGCCACAAGAAACTTATATTTTCGAAACCCTTGCAGGCAGTGACTTTGTTGGCGACGACTTTGGAACAACCGGAGTGCCAGTTCCCGACGACGACCCGCTGGACAACTGCTCTCCTGACGCACACGGCACTCACATTGCTGGAGTAATTGCTGGCGACGGACCGGACACGGGCTTTGGAAAGTTCACCGGCGTTGCCCCCGCCGCCAGTATCTACGCATGTAAGCCTGCAGAACATTTTCCTCCCCTCGCTGCTCGTCTGTTTTCCTAAACGCTGTCGCTCCCGCGAAAAAACGCACCCCCTTCCCTCCACAGACCGCGTCCTCAGCTGCACGGGCGGTACCACCGATGATATTGTCGCCGCCGCCATGCTCCAGGCCGCCGCCGACGGCGCCCAAGTCATCGTCCACTCCATCACAAACTCTAAGTTCGGCACCCCCTCCACGCTCCTGTCCCGCGTGGCCACGGAGCTCACCGACGCCGGCGTCGTCGTCGTCGCCGCCGCTGGCAACGACGGCGAGTACGGCCTCTTCTCCGGCGAGGCCCCCGCCGTCGGTCACAACGTCATCAGCGTCACCTCGTTCGACAACGCCGCGTACCCAAAGTCGTCCGTCGACATCGCCGGGCAGGCTTTCCTGTACAACCCGGGCGGAAAGGCGTTTGGGTATTACACAAGCTACACGCCCGTACTGAACGGTGAGGAGAGAGTGGCTTCGCCTTTTTTTTTTCCCCTCGATATTTATGCCGGTGTTTCAGACCCGTCGATCCTTTCCGGCGAAAGTTACAACGATTCGACCTCGTGCAACCCCTCGAAACCAGCATCAGCTTCATTCCAAGTGCTCTTCATTGCTGTGGCCTCCCCATCTGCTTGCACTGTGGAGCAGCGCTGCGAGTAAGGATGCTCAAGACATCAATCCGCGATTTGCTCTGCCATTTGCTAACTCGGAAACCCTTTGTTTAATGTACACAGGAGCGCAATGCTCAGCGGCTACGACGGCTGCATGCTCTTCAGCACGGACTCTGACATAGATTTGATCGTCCACTCCGTCTTCTCGCCCATCTCTGTCGGTTCCATGGACTACAAATCCGTTGTCTCGATCTTTGGCAACGACGGCGACCAGACCATGACGTTTTCGTCGGGCTCCAAGCTGTTTTCACCCACCAGCGCCGGCACCGTCTCGCCTTTCAGCTCGCTCGGCCTGACAACCGAGCTGAAGGTGATTTTCTTTGTTTTTTGCTGTTGTTATTTTCAAACTGGGAGCCCTTGCGAGGGACTCTGTCTCAACCATATTTTTTCGTTTCATATTTTTTTTTTCCCGGTGCAGATTCGCCCTAACTTTGGAGCCATTGGTGGAGGGTGAGTTGCAAAGTTTTTTTTTTACGAAAGGTTGCGTGAGCGCCTAAAGCAACTTACTTCCTCCGCCGCACGTTTTATGATAATCCTGGATGGCATTATTAAAGCGTTTACTCCACCGTTTCACCCTACGCGCAAGAATACTTTGGCCTCGACTCACCATACGCCGTCTACTCTGGTGCGCGATGCCTGATATTATTTTACTTCCAGCACTGACAGAATCCTCC
The DNA here is from genome assembly GCA_025765615.1 of Zopfochytrium polystomum. Taxonomy (NCBI): domain Eukaryota; kingdom Fungi; phylum Chytridiomycota; class Chytridiomycetes; order Chytridiales; family Chytridiaceae; genus Zopfochytrium; species Zopfochytrium polystomum. Next base: position 211,603 of record JAIVFJ010000074.1, read on the forward strand.
TACTTCCGCATTTCAGGCACAAGCCAAGCAACAGCCTACGCCGCCGGAGTCGTCGCCCTCGTCCTGGACGCTTACAACAGCGGGACCGGCGTCACGTCCGCATTCATCAACAACATCATTTCAAACACTGCTGTGCCCGCCGTGCGGAGAGGCTTCAGCCAACTCGACTCGGTCGCGTCCCAGGGCGCCGGTCTCATCAACGCTAAAGCTCTCATGGATGCTATCACCCTTGTGTCGCCGGCTTCAATCAGTCAGTTTTTCTCTGTGTAGGCAATCCCGCGTTCTTCGCTGCTTACACAATTTGAACCCTCTCGCCTCCATGCCAGGCTTGGGAGACTTCACTGACCAGAACAAGCTGCGCTTCCATGCGAAAGCGTACCCGCACAAGCCCGCGAACTTGACCCTTGTCCACATCCTCAACATCACCAACTATGGCGAGGAGCCGATGACCTACGTCCTGTCCAGCCGCGCCGCCCTCACGGCGAATGCGTTCGACGGCACGTCTCCTTTCATCAACACCAAGTACTTCCCCACGGTCGGAGCGGTACGTGTACTTCTAGACAAAGCGAAAGAAAAAAAGCACGATTCATTTAGTTTTCATAGCGCACCGCATTAGCTTGGCTCACCACTCAACACCGTCCCCTCCCCCCTCCCTAGACCGTCCTTTTTGGCCGCCAGAAGCAAAACAAAACCGGCAGCCCGACCTTTACCATCAAAGTCAACCCGCGCAGCACCAGCCACGTGATGGTCTCGTTCCAGCGGCCCGCCGACGTCTACCCGTCGCTCTTCCCCGTCTACTCGGGCTTCATCGTCGTCCAGGAGGCTTCCGCGACCGCCGCAGCCAACCAGTCCTTCGTCGTCCCGTACGCCGGCCTCGCCGCAAAGTGGTCCGACGCCCCGCTCTGGACGCAACAGGCCGCCCGCCCCAGCGGCATCTACTACCCGGACTCGCTCGAACCCGTCCGCAACGGCGACGTCGTCGACAGGGCCGCCGGCGTCGTCGTGGAGAAAGGTATGAATTTTAATTTGCTGTCCCCGTCGCAGAGGGCGGACGAAACGCACAAGTAACCCCCGCTAAACACAACTCAAAAAAAAAAAAAAACAAAACAAAAAACAAAAAAAATCCCCCCAATCAGTCCTCTCGACCCCAACTTCCAACTACCGCATCGAAGTCCACCGCAGTTCCGCCGCCTCGCCGCCCCCGGCCTCCACCGACCCCGCCGACCCCGCGACCAACGAGTTGCAGTCGCCGTCCCCCGACACCGACGCCTCCTTCGACCCGTCCTCCGCCGCCGCCCTCCGCCAATGGACCCACACCTTTGCCGGATACCTCTACTCGCTGCCCGTCGCCGCCTCCACCGCCACCGACGGCTCCGCCTCCCCCGAGCCCTTCGCCGAGGTCGACCTACCCCTGGGGCGCGCCGCGGCCGGCGGCGCCGCTACGGCTCAGTCGCTGTGGAAGGGCGACGTCGTCCAGACCGCGAGGGTGAGCCTCCAGGCGCCCACGCCGCTGCCGCAGGGACAGTACCGGTTGGTGTTTAGGGCGCTCAAGTATGGGACGAAGGGGATGAATGTGACCAGGGATTACGAGGTAAGGGGGAGGAGGGGTGGGTGGGTGAGTGGTTTGATGTTCTTGGGCTAACCGGCTTTGCTCCATTACACGCAGAGCTTCGCAACTCCTTCTTTCTGGCTGTATTAGCTCTTGGAAAAAATGTGGAAAAAGTGTTGGTAGTTCTTCTTGTCCGTCTTTGTACCCTCCGTCCTCAACAAAAAAAGAAAGAAAAAGCGAAGCGAACAAAAAAAAACCCCCTTCTCTTCGAATATCCCTCGACACACCCCTCATACTTTATAGTCGTCAAGCCTGTAACGTTCAACCTGCACTTGCAGCGTTCTTTTTGTCGTATTTGATTCACGCGCTACACACACAGTATCTCTTCTTTCTTCGTCTTCGTTTCTTTGCTCATCCCTTGTAAACCAAAAAACAAAGTCAATCGATCCGAAATACAAGCGAACGTAAACATAACAAAGGGGAAGAGAAAGGAGGAGTGCAAGAAGCAAAAAAAAGGGAAGAAGGTGAAAGAGGGAGACAGGGAAAGAAAAGGGGGGGTTGAGAGGACACGAGCGTGTGGGCGAGGCTTGGTGATGGTTAACCTGTGAGACGAAACAAAGTAAGGCCACGGCCAAAAAAACGGACGCGACGAGCCGCGAACTAACCGCAAACTACTTCTTCTTTTTGCTCTTCTTCCCGGACTTGCCGCCGCCGCCGCCGCCCTCCTCGAGCATCTTGACTTCCTTCGCCGCCTCCTTGAGCGACTCCTGCTGCACCTTGGACACCTGCGACCGCGACGCGGCGGCGTGCGCGGCAACGGTCGGGTCCGCCAACTTCATCGCCTTCTCCGTCTCGGCATACACCTCCGCCAGCCTGATCAGCAGCTCCACCTTGTTGCGCACGTCGGGACGGACCGGCTGGCCCTCGCCTCCGCCAGCGCCTTTACCCAGCAGCAGGCCGAGGGCCGGGTCGACGAGGCCGTCGCGCACGATCTGCACCTTGATCCTTCCAAACGTCAGCGCGTCGCTCGGATGCCGCTTCCCTTGCTCCACAATCTGCGCGAGACCCAGCCGCCGGCAGCACTCGACCAGGTACACGATCGACGGGCTCGCCACCGCCCGCGCCTTCACCACCCGCCGCCCGCCCGCCCGGCTCTGCCCCGCGTCAAAGTACAGCGGGTACACGCTGACCCACGACTGCCGCAGCCGCTTCCGCACCGCTTCGTCCGTCACCCCGAGCTGCCGCCCGTCGGGGAGGAGGATCAGCTCGCGCGGCTGTGCCGCGGCGGCGGCGGGCGCTAGCCCCGCTGGGAACGGCGGGGGTACCGCGGTGGTTGATGACGAAGAGGAGGAGGTGGAGGCGGTGCTGGCGGCGCGTGCGGTAGTGCTGGATTTGGACGAGGCCACCGCGAGGCGGGCCTCCTCGGCCGTCATCAGCAGCGGCTGGCTGCCGTCGTCCCTGGGTAGGCCGAAATCCTGCAAATAAAAAACGTATTGCGGCGTGTAAGGAGCGTGGTTAGCTAGATTTCACGCTTCTGTAAACTGCCGGCAACACTGGAAGGAGCTAAACGATCTGCGATCTGTTGCCCCTCCGTCGAAGGATACACCCCGACTCGCCACGGGTCGCGTGCCTGTCGATCTGCTGTCGAATCGATCGATGCATCGCGCTGGATCCATCACTCATCCTCTTCGTCCTCCCAGGCGTGCGAGGGGCGGGACGCAACTCCGCGAGCGATCCTTTGGCAAACTGCGGCTGGGCGTGCGCGCGACACCCCCCGACTGCAGACGCGAAGAAGGGACGACGCAAAGACGCACCATGTTGTCCACATCAAAGTCCGAGTCGTCGTCTTCGATCGTGACGCCGCCGAGGTCCTTTGCTTTGCCTTTACCGCCGCTCATCGTTAGGCTTCGGCCGGCCTGGGAGAAGTGGTGGTGGGACGAAGGGGAATTCCTGGGATTCCTCCTCTTGTCTGTCTGCGTTTTCTTCTTCTCTCCTCCTGAAATCTTCTCTTTTTCGTCTCATGCTGATGGGCCTCTCGCTCTCCGATCGCCCTTTTTCTTTCCGCTCAACCAGCCGCAACACATTGTAGCGCCATTCGTCATACGTCGAAGGACGGTTGAACTTCAGAAGAGTCCTTCCAGTAAATAGGTTTCCATGACGGGGCGATGCAAGTCCAAGGAGATATTTTTACGGAAGAAGGAATGAAATACAATCGAGGTGAACGTTTCACACCCCCACTTACAAATAACTCATTCTGCGACTAGAGAGATCCCGTGAATTTCCCTTCTTTCTTGTACATGTAGAGACTTTTTTGGAAGAACCGCAAAAGGCGTTCCTTTTCCCAGAAGTTTGCCAAAAGGAACCGCTTCCATCCACGTTTTTCTTTTCGGAACTGCAACACACATTCGCTATTAATGATGTTGAGCCAATGATCTCCTTCCGCTGCTTGGTATATACAAGTTTTAGTCCGGAGAGAACACCGAAAAGAAGGAAAAGGAGAACCTTGCTGAGGGTTTGGTTAGACACAAGAAGAGCACCGATATTTCTGATTCAGATGTTGTTGCAAGAAAGTTAAGAAAGTTGAAGCAACATGAATCAACTATGTAGGAGAGAGCTTGTGAAATTCAAGACCCGATGATAAGATTGATTAGAATTGACCGTTATGGCCCACCAAACATAGTGTGAAGTACTCGAGGGAACGCTCGAACGAGTCGTAGACGCCAACGCCGATCGGGATCGTGGTGGTGAAGCCGTCGTCGAGGAGCTCTTTTGATTTGGCCAACAGTCCCGTGTAGTTGAAACAACCTTGGCCTTCGTTGAGGTTGTTCCTGTATTTTATCAAAAACCAACTAATATTTCAAAACCGAAACGACAGTATCCGCACTATCCGAATCGGGGCCGGCACATAAAAAGTGGACCTCAACGATATCGACACTCGCATCACTCGGCTTTGTGATATCGGGGCACCTGGCCTGTGGCGGGCCAACTGTCACAAGAACTTAACCACTCAAAGGACCACCCTTAGTTTGCTATTAAGGATTCAAATCAATACAATATCACGGTTATTGGCCCTCCATAGGCACTGCATTGTATAGTCGAGTGGCAACAACGTCGCACCTGTGGCAAGGTTTGATTTGTCTGGTCAATGCTTTACTCTTGACCCAATCTGAGTTGAGATCCTGAAGTGCTGAATCAAATCGTGGCGACTGACTGCGCAAATACGGCAAATGCCAAATGGATTGAACTTCTGAAATACTTTGAAACATCCGGTGAAAGAGAGAATCAGATAAATTACTCTCCTTTCATTTTGCTTTCCAATTTCGTTGAATACAGTATGCACCACATCAATTCGACCACAGATTTGTCGCCACTGTGTTATGCCTCATTGCCTGTGAGATTTTGTTTAAGCATGAACTTAAAAAGGTGGGGATGATTGCATTTTGGCGCAAGTGGATACTTCCCTGTGAGCTGGACAATTTCTCCAATTCTGTACTTCCACTTCTGCATTTGCGAAACTTGCATTTACCCGCTGACAAGCGCTATTATATGGGATCTCATAATGGTCACCCGGCGATTTCATGGCTCCGTCTGACTCTGCACTGGATTGCCCGCAAGCTGAAACCCATCCTCAATGGTTTAGTGTTACAAAGTAAAACTTCCAGCCTTTCTTTAGAATAACTACTTTTTGCAAAAAACTAACGACATCTGTTGGGGATTGCACCTGGTGTGTCAAAAGAGCACCAACGGACTTGAGTTGGCATGGAGAAAGAAAGCTTGTTTACAGTGTGAGCCCTTTTCTTGTTATGAGCGAAGCGCCCTTTGTTGCCAAAGTAAATGGAGGCCAGTGCTTTCAGACAGATTGGTCTTAGTGCAGAACACCCTTTGCTTGTACGAGCAAAGTGCCCTATATAAATGAGGTATTGACCTGAGGTAGAGCTTCAAGAGCATTGCAGTTCAAGGTAGAGTGTATTGTTATGAATCACCCTCTGGAAACCTCTGGAACCTTCTAGAACATTCCTTCATGGAACCTTCTGGAACCTTCTGGAACCTTCTAGAACATTCTTTCATGGAACCTTGTGGAACCTTCTGGAACCTTCTTTGCTTTCCTGACTTGTCTTGTTGTCATTGGTATCATGGTATTACTAATTGCTCTTTCTGGAACTTTCTTTGAGTCTTGACAAGGAACACTCTCAAAAGGTATAAAAGGGGGATGGGGGACCTGTCCCATCCCTCAAGTGAATTATTGTTTCCAATACAATCATCACTCCTCTCAGTTCCTTGTCTGCCTTGTCCTGTCCTGCCCTGTTCCTGACATGTATGGTGACTCAGATAACAGTAATGGTTTTTGTTTGTTGTACTCAAGGAGAGAGAGAGCAGGCAGATGTGATCAGATCTGGGCTTCTCTGGACCTGCTCGGGCTCTCCCTTTTACACCGCAGGTGGTCTCAGGAATCAGACTTTGGTGATATCCTTTTAGCTCTGAGAGATAGAGTTTTGACTTTGAGGAGCCTGGAGGCAGGCATGACATCATTGTTGCATCACACTCCATGGAGTTCTGTGTGCAACGAAGTAAATCAGGCTCCCTGTCAAGCTCCTGTTATCATTCCTATCAAGTTGCTGGAGTGAAGCACACTGATGTGGTCTACCCAGACTGTTGATTGAAACAACTTCTAAGCACTAGTACAGTGTCAAAGAGTGGGAGAAGTGTAGATAACCCTGGGACCAGCCTGAATGTCATCTTTGTAAACAGTCTACTCTGAGTGAGTGAGGGAAGGAGTGAATAAAGTGGAAATGTGTGTTTGTGGGTGGTCCTTCTCCCCAACTTGGAGAGAAGAGAAAAAAAACTCTGCTATGAATTATGGATACATGATGATGATATACACGCTGTAATAGTTGCTAGGCAAGCGTGACCGGCACAGAGGAAAAACTTCACCTATATTTTCTGCTTGAGCAGAGGACGAGGAAAACTGTTAACACTGGGTTTCCGTTCCACTTAATACTCAGAGTATTTGTCAACAGCACAAGCCAGCGCCCAGGTCTATATTGGCAGTGGCTCGCTCTCCCATGGGCATTGTGAGAATGATAACTGACAGTCACAATAGGTTCGGGTCCATCTTGTGCCTCTTGCTGCTAACCAGTCAGTTCCGCCTAACAATCTTAACTCATCTTTACTCTTGAAGACAGGTCAGAGGATCTTAAAATGTATGGGTAATATGTGCAAACTCCAACAAGATCGGCAGTAGCAAACTCTTGCTTTCACGAGCTTGAACAGCTTTGAATCTGAAATTTAGTTTTTCTGATTCTCAAGTATCGTACATAATGTATTTGATATAGTTAAGCATATGATTATGGAGAGGTTTGCGCTCAGAAACTTTGTGCGAAATGCGTAACCTTTGTAAAAGTTACAAACAGGATGATGAACCCTCCATGTGTGCTTAGCATTTCCCCTGGAATTCCAGGACGCCAAGGTTCTTTGAGAGCACTGAATGCTCCCTGGATCAGGTGTTAGGCAGAACTGACTGTTTAGCAGTAAGAGGCACAAGACAGACCTGAACTTGTTGTGACTGTCAGTTATTGTTCTACATGGTGCCCATGGGAGAATGAGCCACCATCAATGCAGAACCAGGCGCTGGCTTGAGCTGTTGACAAATACTCTGAGTACATAGTGGAACAGAAACCTGGTGAAAAAAATTTTCTTTCTCCTCTACTCAAGCAGATAATATAGGAGAGGTTTTTACCCTGTCTGGATCACACTCGCCTAGTGACTATTACAGCATGCGTATCATCATCTTGTATCAATTATTCATAACAGAATGTTTCTCTGTTGGTGTGAAGGACCACCCAAAAACACACATCTCCACTTCATTCACTCCTTCCACTCCCTCACTCCAACGCTGGCGGATGCACTTAGGGGGAATAAAGTGAAACGAAAGCACTGCAGAGAGATGAGATATTGTGGGTGGTGGAATGGAGAATGAGAGCAGCAAGAAACATCAATAATACCAGAATCAAAGAACTTTCCTTCCAATTGAATTAACTAACTTGGTCAAAACTTCTCGCTGCTCCAGAGTGTGAGACAAAGGGAGATGTGCAACAGTGTCCAGGGGGACAGAGGACAGCAACCGGGCCAACACGGAGACGGAAAAAAAAAAAAAGAAAGAAAGAAAGAAAGGAAGAAACGAAAAGTACATTGCCGTCGCAGCAAGGGAGACGGACAGAGCGACCAACTGGCAGTCAGCCAGACACGCAGACCGACCGACCGAAGGACAGACAGACAGACAGACAGACAGACAGACAGACAGACAGACAGACAGACAGCCAGACAGCAAGCAAGCAATAACGGCACCAAGCTGAGCAACAAGAGAGAGTCCAGCTTGCCGTCGTCATCATCATCATCATATCATCGTCGGCTCCATACCAACCCCTCCCTTACACCCTGCCTTTCCTTCCCCCCATCCCACGCTACCCTCCCTCGCGATGATGGGAACTCGGGGGGACGATTTCCTTGGAGACCCCTCGCGCAACAATCGGATCTCGGACCAGTTCATCATGGACGTCACGCAGATGGCCGCTGTTGCCGCGGCCGCCTCCGCCGCCCCCTCGTCTCCTTCCATCCGCTCGCTGCACCGCCAAGACATTCGTATGTCCGACCAGTTCCTGCTCTTCCCCGGCGTCAAGTCGTCCAGTGTCATCATGGAAAACACCCCATTCGCCGCCGGCAGAGAGTCGATGTTGAGTATGGAGTCGCAGACCTCTGTGTCGACTGACGTCGACATGGACAGCCATGTTCAAGCAGCGGACAGCAGAATGCACAGCGGCGACGGGACCGGCAACAGCAACGCGGCAACTGCTGCCACCGCCCTTGATACTGCCTTCAAGGGTGACGCCAGCGGCAGCAGCAGCAGCAGCAGCACCCCCACAACTGCCGCCGGTGCCATCGCATCCGTCGACGGCAACTTCGTTAACCATGCCAACAGCACCCAGTCCCTCTCGCAAAACATATCTATTCCTCCGCTGGTTGGAGACGTCGATGCCTCTAACATGAGCTTCCTCGCGGCGCAGCCTGGCGGCGGTTGGCCCCTTCAGGCAGATCTGCTCTCCTTTGCCCTTCCACCCTCGGACCTATCCTCGCATCTGGGCAGGGGCGATGCGTCAGCACCTGGAGGTACGAACGGGACCATGTTCTACTCGCTACCGAGGAATCAAGTCTTTCAGCACCTTCCAAAAGAGGATTCCGGCCAATTTGCAGTCCCCCCCAGGTCTTCTGCTTCGCTCCCAAGACCCGCGTCAAAGATCTCAAGCGACGAAAGCGGCGGCGGGTTTAGCTTTGGCGACTTCTTTCCGACTTCGTCAACGCACCCGCGATCGGGCTCAGCCGCGGCTGTCGCTGCAGACTTCACTTCTTGGCAACTCGGAACTGCTGGTCTCGCAGCGAACACGGCATCGCCTTTCCTGGTTTCAAACAACGTCGCAGATGCTGTTCCCCAGCCATCACCGTTGGCGCAGCCTGTTCTGGACCAAATGGTCCCTTCCCCCGCACCGTTCGCACCTCAGACGATGGACCTGCAGCAGACAGCGGCGCTCGTGGCACAGCTTCTGCCGACAGACACATTTGGCCTTACCCAGTCGATCTCCGCCTCCCCTTTCCTCGCTCCTGGCCGTGGCAACCAAGACTTAACCCATTCTCCGTTGGGATCGGCAGCCCCTATTCTACCATTGCAGATTACTACCAACCTCATGGATAACGGGCAGCTCGAAATGCCCATCTCAGAATTTGACTTTCAATCGTTAACATCTTCGGCTGGCATGCCCGATCAGATGATTTCCACGACCGAAATGGCAACGACCGGCACTCAATCGTCTTCCTCCGGAACCCTCTTACCAACCAGCCGCCGCCCTTCCGTCTCGGCTGCCCATGTGACACCGGCAGTCGCCCCGTCACCTCAGTTGGTTTCTCTCACATCTCCCGTGCTGACCCCGACGCCGACTCCAAGCTCGGCTACCTTGGAGAGATTTCCAGCCCTCGCAGCAAAAGCTGCAGCTGCTATTGATTCCTCAATCAAATCATCAGGCTTACCCGTGACCGCCGCTTTTCACAAGTATTTCCCGCAAGGCCATCAGATGGTTCAAAGCAACCCTCCAGGTGAGTTTCGTGGAACCGCAATGGGCGTTCGGGTTCTTAGAAGTTTACTTTCGTCTGAACAACGCTTGCAGATGTCATCATGAGTCCCGCTGTACAACCCCAAGCATCGAATGATCCCCCAGCGACGACAAGTGATAGTTCAGCCGCTCTTGACGTATTTTACGATCATTTGCGCTGGGTGACCCGTTCGAACGCGAAGCAGGGGAACGACAACACAGATCCAAACTTTTCCGACGGCGAAGATGATCTGGATGTTGACGACGATGCGATGTCTACAAACTCCAATGATCCAATAATAGATCCCAAGCTCCTTTCAGCGATGTTAGCAGCCAGCATGGATGACCAGTCAGCGTCGCTGGCAATGGCCGCTATGGCCATCAAAGGAAATCGGCGAAGAACAGCCCTTCTTCAGCAGCATCTGGCTGAGCAGTGGGCCAAGACTGCCGAGAGTGGCGGGCAAAATTCTGGGCGGCCTGCGTCTCAAGACATAACACAAAAGTGCTACGTTTTCGTAAACGAGACCGAGAACCTTCTCCAATCTGATCAGGAGGCTCCCTCATCGTCTGACGATCACACTAGCGTTAGTCAAATTGCACAAATGATTGCATCACCAACAATTGAGGGTGCGGAATCGCCACCGATGACTGTGGGTCGCACTTCCACCGTCCCACAGACGTCGTCCACTCCCGGAAGTGGTCCAACTTGCGGCGGAACGCACGCGGTTGGAAAACCCTGCGTGGCATGCGCATACGGCAAGATTGTGAGAAAGATGAAGCTGAAGCCGTCGAAGCTTTCGTCTGCGTCGAACGAGTCTCTCGCTTCCTCATACAGCAACACTGGCAGCCCGCAGCCGGCGAGCAGCAGCCCTCCGGAAATGCACAGCAGCCAAGCCAATCACCACGGAGGCCACTCACTGGCAGCCAGTGCCTCATCAGTGGCGGCCGCAGCTTTTGCCTCAATCGCGTCGATCGCGCGGCCGAATCGCGGCAATCCGCGCCGAAATGATGGCGCCGTGTCGCCCTTATCGACCGCGTCCGACACGGCTATTGGCGTTCCCATGGCAGCAACGGACGAATTCGACTCGGACGAGACGAGCTCCGACATTGAGCACCCCGCTGCGACGATGCATTCCGGTGACCGACGGCGGCTGCGTCTTTCAAAGTCCCTCAGCGAGTTGCGCGGGGCGATGGCGGATGCCATCGGCTCGGTGCCTCTTTCCGCGGACGGGATTGACGGGCTGCGCCCTCCAATGCACGCATTCCCTGCCACGGGCACCATCTTTTTGGGTGACGAACCTGGCACCGGCGGCGACGTCGGCAGCGGCGGCGGCGGCGCGGACGGCGCCCTCGGCGGCAACCCTGGAGGCGAGTCGCTGATCGCCGAAGCCGGCGAGCGGGACAAGCCGTTCGTCTGCGAAATCTGCGACCGGCGGTTCCTGCGAAAGCACGATCTGCGGCGGCACAAGCTCATCCATAATGAGGACGCGCCAACCGCCCGTTGCGAGGTGTGCTTGAAGACTTTCACCAGGGTGGACGCCCTCCACCGCCATGTGAGGGGCAAGCGGTGCAAGGGGCCACCGCCGGCTCCGCCGGGTACCACCGCAGTGTGAATCGCGTGATAGCGTCGTCGGTAGGGGGAGAGGCTGGCTACAGCTGGTGCTGAGTGGCCTCTCCGCCTGTTTGCCGCGGCGTTTCGACGGGCGGGGCGTCAGATAATGTCAGTGCTGTACGTCACCTGTTCGTTGTGTGTGTGCGTGTGAGGTGTGTCGGTGAAAGCTGGTGTAGTGGATGTAAGTTGATGGGTGAACGTTTTACACTTGTTTATCACGCTTTTAATTGCATATGTTGTTCTCGCGTATCCTCCACTTCCTTCTACATTCACCACTTCAACCGTGACTCAATTCACTCGCACAGTCTTTCTCCAGCTGTCATTCCAAATATCGAATCCTGCTCCCCTTTGGTCTTTCTTTTTTTTTTTTTTTTTGTTTCACAGTGCCCGACTTTCCTCTTCGCCTCGCAGACTCCACTCACTCCCACAATTATCCCCAACAACTTCCATTATTTGATATAAAAAGCCTTTCTTGCTTTCTCTCACTTTCTTTCCCTTTCTCTGAAGCACCCCCCCTTCCGTCCTCCCTCTTTTTTCCATTGTCTGAATTCCTTCTCCTGCTCATTCACTGCAACACCTTATTCTTTTTTTTTTCTCCCTCTCCCTCTCTTTGTCGTCCTCTTCGTCGTCCTCTTCGTCCTCTTCTCCTTCTTCTTGTTCCACATCTTCTCCATCTTCTTCATTCCCCTCCTCTTCCTCTTTTTTTTTTTCCTTTTCTTTTTGTTCCCTTTTCCTCCCGCGCTCTTCCCGCCCCGAACACAACAAATTTCAAACGACATCCAGTGTCTCTCCATCCCTTCGTCACTCCTAACGTTCGTTTTTGTTGTTGACTTGTTTCTTATTTCTTGCTTTTTTTTTTTTCTTCTTGTTTTCCCGCACACCAAATCCTTGCGCTGGCTTCAGCTTGTCGGCAATTGGCAAACACCCAACCTCCACCTAGACTTTCCTTCGGACCATTTTGTTTTTTTTCTTTTACCTTCCTCCCCGAGTCTTTACAACAATCCAACCACGCCAAATGTGAAACAGCCCGCGTCGAGGTGGGGGGGTGGAAAGTGGGGGGGTGGAAGGTGGCTTGGACGAATGGCGGGTTGCTGCGCTTTCCTACCCTTCCCGACGCCCCTTCTCCTCCTGAAAAGCAAATGTTTTGCGGGGAGGGGGGGCTATCGGACGGGGCCTCGCACGATTTCTTTTTGTTGTTGCTTGGTTGGTTGGTTGGGGGGGCGGTCGCTGTGCTGTGGGAGCTTGTGCTGTGGGAGCTTGTCGCTGTGCTGTGGGAGCTTGTCCCGGCGGGTGAGGCCGACGTGTTTGTCCGTGGGGCGAGAGACAACGGTCTCGAGTTTTCGTAGATTGAGACGTGAGAGAGAAAAGAGAGAATGCGAGAGAGAGAGGGAGAGAGAGAGAGAAAGAGAGTGAGGGTGTGCGTGACTTGGAGACAAAAGAGAGGGACAGAGACAGAGAGACCTATAGTGAGAGACTGCTTGTGTGTGTGTGAGGCTGAGTGATATGGCGAGAGTGAGCGATAAGTCATCTTGAGAGAGTGAAAGCGTTTCCCGTTCATCGGGCATCGCGCTATCGCGCGTGGAGGAAGCCCGTACCTTTCTCTCTCTCTCTCTCTCTCTCTCTCTCTCTCTCTCTCTCTCTCTCTCTCTCTCTCTCTCTCTCTCTCTCCCTCTCTCTCTCCCTCTCTCTCTCTCTCTCTCTCTGTCTCTCTCTCTCGCTCTCTCGCTCACCTCGTCTGTCTCAATTCACCGTCTGTCTCCGCGTCTGTGTCCGTGTTTTCGCGTACTTTTTTTTCCTTCTTTTTTTTTTTTTTAATAAACGGCGGTTGTTTTCGGTTTCCTTCCCGTTCCCGGCCAGGTTTGTTTTCCGGGCAGCTTTGTTTGTTTGGGTTGGCGCGATCGTTATTGTCCTTTGCGGTTTGTGAGGGAGAGCGACAGGGAGAGACTGAGAGACTGAGAGACAACGAGAGAGAGAGAGAGAGAGAGAGAGAGCGAGAGAGAGTGAGGCAGACAGAGAGAAAGAGAGAGAGAAGAGAACATAACAACACACGAAATACGCAGTTTTCCTCTGGGTTAAAGTTTTGTCAAACCTGAATGCTGTCTCTGTCGCATGTGCCAGCTCACATACGGACACACACACAAAACTTATACACACAGCACATACTCTTCTCTCTCTCTCTCTCTCTCTCTCTCTCTCTCTGTCCCTCTCTCTCTCTCTGACTCCATGTCTCTCCCCAGTCCGCCCACAGCCGTCTGTCGGTCGCCCTTCTTCCGCGCTTTCTTGGCGTTCTCGTTCTCGCGCAGCAGCACTATTTTACTGCGCCTGTCCCGCCGCCGCACTCTCTCCCCCTTTTTTTTTTTCCTCTCTGTGTACTCTCTCCAACTCATTCTCTGGCCCCCCTCCCTCCTCCTTCAACAACAACTCGTAAACATCGACTCCACCCTCGTTCCACTCCTCAAGCAGAAACAAAATCTCCATTCTCGCCGTCCACAAAACACTCTATCCCCCCCGTGCTAACAACTCGCACCCGGTCGCCCAAGCGCCTCCCTCACACCACTCAACACCCCCCTTCGACACGCTTTCCTTGACGTAGAGCTGAATAGAGCGTTAAGCGCAGTTTCCCTTCGGCCGTTGTTTCAAGCCCCACCCTCTGGTTCGTATTTTTGTTTTTCGGTCAGACTTTGCAAGGATCGCTCTCGGTTTTTACGCACACACGCCTAACAAAAGACCACACACAAAATCACACACGCACACACATTCTCTCTCTCTCTCCCACACACACACACACACACGCTTTCTCACAACCGCACCCTCTCTCGACAACAAGATTTCTGTGATAGATTTAGACTAGACCGTTCTCCGCGCAACCGGCGCAGTGCGCTCCCTCCCTCGTGGTGAACTCTCGCTTCACCGTTAAAGTAAGTGGCCTTGACGCTCTCTCTCTCTCTCTCTCTCTCTCTCTCTCTCTCTCTCTCTCTCTCTCTCTCTCTCTCTCTCTCTCTCTCTCTCTCGGTTGGTTCTTGTTTTTGCTTGCCGTTTGCGGCGGGCAATCGTGTCTGTGCAGCATGTTTGTGTGTGCGTCCAAAATTTGAGGGACCTGCGCCCGTGGCAGACAAACTGGCTAGGCCTGACTGGAGCTAAAGCTCACACTCGCAATCTTGCACTGTCCACTTGTCCTACTTGCACCAACTCTAACCAACAAAACCCCCCAACCACGCTAACACACTTCCTTTGCGTTCCCTCTCCATTTCATAAACGCCCAGGTTGCACTTGTACTCCCTCCTTCGAGCAAGTTTCCCCAGAACAAAAGAGAATGTTCCCCCAACAAGTCCGCGCTGCGTTCCTTCTGCTGCTCTGCGGCCCGTTCGCCGCGCTTGCAGCCCCCGTCGCTTCTGCAACAAGTCCGCCCGAAGGCCCCGTCACTCTCACGGTAACAGTAACCTCCGTCAGCACGTCCATCAGCACATCCATCAGCACCTCCATCAGCACATCAATAAGCACCTCCATCAGCACCGTCACCTCCACCGTCGTGTCGACCGTCGTCCCCTCCCCAACCCCACCGGTACCAGTGACTGCCCCATTACCCTCCGCAAATTCAACCATCCCGGCGGCAGCGGCAGCGGCCGCCGCCGCCTTGCGCACAAAACCAAAAACTAAAACAAAACCTTGCAAATCAAAACCCCCCAAAACCCACCGCCACACCACCTTCACACCCACCCCGTCGTGCGCGACTCCCTCGCTCCCTGCGACTCCTTCCTCCTCCGCCTCCTCCTTCTACTTTGCGCCCACGCAACAACCCACCGCCACCCACAACCAGCCGACCGACACCGACGCCGTCGACACCACCACGGCCGTCGTCGCCCCGAGCCCCGCGGCCCCCGTCACCCTCACGGTCTTTGTCACCACCACCGTCGCAACCACCCTCATCTCCACCGCCACCGCCACCGCCACGGTCACAAAGACGGCGGAGCTGCCGCCTCCACCGGCTACGACGACGGCGACAACGACCAGCAGCAAGCAGCGCAAGACGGTGACCGAGCGCGAGACCAAGACAAAGACCCGCGCGACGCGGACCCGCACCGTCAAGACCACGATCACGGACCCCGCCGTCGAGCCGACCGAGGTCGTCGAGACGGTCACGAAGAAGTCCAAGACGACGGCGAAGGGCAAGGTGGGTGGACTGGAAAGTCTGTTTGTTTGGTCGTTTATTTGCTCACCCGACAATTTTCTCCCTGTGGGTTCGGACAATGTTCGGACAGAGTACAAGCGTGAGTGTTTTTTTTTTTTTCTTGCTTTTTTCTTTTTGTTTGGCGGGACCTGCCACACGCGCGCCGCATACACACACACACACACACACACACACACTCTCTCTCTCTCTCTCTCTCTCTCTCCCTGTCTCTCTCTCTCCCTGGCTCTATCTCTCTCTCTCTCTCGCTCTCTCTCTGTCTCTCGCTTTCCCTCTTGGCTGACACTCTCGTTTCATCGCTCTCCACAGACGAAGACTATCAAGCACACCTCGACGGTCTACCACCCAATCTCCAAAACAACTTCGACCACCCTTACCGTTCCGACTGCGGCCACCACCACTATTACCTCCTCCTCCTCCTCCTCCTCCTCCTTCCCGTCCGATGCCGCAACAAGCGACCTGCCGCCGTCCCCAAGCGGCTCCCCGTCGCTCAACGAGCCATCTGCAACGTCAGAGAAACAGGCGACTTCCACCACCGCCGCGTCGTCAGAGTCGTCCTCGCCATCCGCGACCGAGGTCACCGCCGAGCCCACAGGCGCGACGGCGGCCCCGACAACGTCCGTCGTCCTGACCCAAGGCGGCCCCACCCACCTCGACGTCGACTGTTGTTTCTTCAGAGTCGATTCCCGAGCCGCCCGTCCCGACTCAGACCGACGCGTCCGCCTCTGAATCAGGTGCTTTTCCGCTCTTTTCTTGCTTTCCCTCTTTTTTCTTTCTTTATTTGCTTTTTAGCAGTAGTTCCACGCAACAACAATAAGGGGCACTGCAGTAACAGCAGGACCGGTTAGCTAACCCTCCCCTCCTGCTATCCCTCCTGCTCCGCCTCTTCCCGCACGTTCCAAACACCGCGTCGTCGGCGGTTCCGATAGCCACACCCGAGCCGCTGACCGTCACCGTCACCCCGACCCTCACCGTGCCCGCGGCGTCGTCCTCGCCATCCGACTCCGCCACGGCCTTTGTCACCGAAACCACCGAGTACGTCCAAGCCACCCTCACATCCGTCGCCACCGAGACCTACCAGGTCACCGAGACCGTCCTCGTCGCCACCGAAGTCACCGAGCTCCGCACCGCAACGCGAACCGTAACAAAATTCGCCCCCGACCACTACCGTCCCCGGCTTCACAACAGTCACCGTCACTGAACGCGTCCCCGTCACCGTCACGGTCAAGCACACCGTCACGGACACCGTCACAGCCCAGCCCGCCGCCTCCTCCCCCGCTCCTTCTTCCGACAACGGCTCGGCAGAAATCTCCATCCTCGCTATCGCAACCTCCCACGCCGCCTCCTCGTCTGCAACCCCGTCCCCGCTCCTCGGCTCCGCCGTCCAAGAAACCCTCAACCCCTCCGCCGGCGGCGGCAGCGGCGGCTTTGCCCTTACAGCCCCGGAGCACCCCACCCCCTCCGCGACCGAAACCACCGACGAACCGCCCGCGTCGCCCACAATCTCCGAAGACGCCACCGCCTCCGCCCCGTCGCCGACGACCGAGCCCTCGGCAACGGGCCCGCCCGCCGTCGAGTCGTGGCTCTCTATCGTCCCTGAACTCAGTATCGGCCTGATCCCGACGGTCACACCGCCCGCACCGGGCAACGCCCGCTGAGGCGTGGAATTTCTCACGTTCCATCCGCCCCCCTTTCCTCCCCCCTAAATCACCGCGCACGGCCAACCCTCCCCCCTCCCCCCCCCCCCCCCCCCCCCCCCCCCCGTCACCCCTGCTTTTTATTAAAAACCACCTTTTTCTAAATACGTGAGCCCTTCTCGCCCCTACCTCGAAAAAACTTTAAAAGCGCGAGAAAAAAAAATGCAGTCTCAACTTCCACCCCCCTCCCACCCAGTCCATCCGACCTTCTTACCCCTCAGTAATGTGTCAGTCATCGTCAGTAAATCAGTGCTTTCCTCGCCCCAACCTCTACACAGCAGTTATACTTGCTAGTTCCCTTGCTCTTTCCCTCTAGTTGGTCCTCCTTTTTTTTCGCCTAATTTATTACACGACCCACCACGCACTCCCTTTCCCTCCTTTCCCCCCTCTCTTCTTTCTAATTTCGAAAATTTTTCAGTCTCCTCTCTCTTTCGTCGAAAGGTTTGTGACTTTTTCAAAAATAATCCGCCGTAGTAGTACTAGTATCTCGTTCTTCTTCTTCTTCTTCTTCTTCTTCTTCTTCTTCTTCTTCTTCAACTTCTGTTTCTCTTCTCCCCACCCCATCTCCCCCGTCGCAAGTGTTTGCAATAATAAAAAAGAAAAAAAGGATGACCAGTCGCAAATTGCCTCCACCAGGGGGCGGGGGCTTTCGGGGCAAAACCGGGGGGGCACACAAAAAAAATTTAGTGGGAATTCCAGCCCACTAGCAGAGTAGCCGGGTAAGATAAAGAGCAGGAGGGGTTTCTGTGTGGAGGGGGATCTTAACAATTTGGTGTCAGGTTGAGGTTCCAATAATGCTTGCTTCCCCCAACACTCTACCATCCGCTCCATTCGTACTTTCCAGGAGTCAGGAGAGACACTGTCCCTAAATTTGAGGATGCGTTGGGGCCATTCCCCTAAAAAAAAAAAAAAAAAAAAAAAAAAAAAAGGAAAGAACCTCAGAGCAGACACGCCAGCCCAAAATTCTGTCTGCCCGTGTCCCAACCTGGCACAACATTTGAAAAAAAAGGAAAGTGGTCACAAGAACATATGTGTCTACACATTCTGGATCGATTCCTTGGATTCCGTCATGCATATGCTCTTTACAAGAAAAGGGCTCACACCCTTAACAAGCTTTCTCGCTCCACACCGCCACGAAGTCTGGCAGACTGGGGGGCGTATGTTCCGTATGTGATTTATCTTTGGAATCGAGGTTCCAATACGCTGCTTCCCTCTCACACCCGCACCTCCATTTGTACTTTCTAAGAGGAGAGGCGTTGCCCTAAATTTGAGTATGCTTGGGCCCATCCCAAAACAGAAAGTACTTCACAGCAAGACAACAAAAGCTCTTTTTTTTTTTTTTTTTTTTTGTTTGAATCCTTTGGGGTACACTTCAAGTGCGTCACCGTTTACAAACTTTCGAGTTTTGTATATTTCCGCCCCAATTAGAAGTTTTCTATCTTTTCGTCGAGGGATTCTTTTCCCCTTTTTGCAGTAACAAAAACAAAACCATTTTTTTCTGTTTTTACTACTCAGCTGAAGCGCACTTGAACCACACCCTTGAACCCCGCAGAAAAAAACCTTCAAAAAAAAAAAAGGTTTTCGCCCTCCCCGTTTTATGCAAGTCCCTGGAACGGGAATGACAACCATTCGCAAGACCGCCTGAATGTAGGACGAGCGCGCAAATTTTTTGATGCTGAATTTCACATGATACTCAAAGTAAATCTGTTTGAGAATGAAGTTTTATTCCAGCACCTTACTTTAAGGGGAGTTTTTTTTCGTATGAATACATGAGTAATCCAGCGCATCACTGACTGACCCAAAAAAAACCTTTGAAGCTCTACCAGCAGTGCTGTGCTGAGGCGTACTTGAATGAAGCAAAAAGCATTTGCCAAAGCAATATGTTTTCTTGCAAGGGAAGCAGGTGACTGTGATCTTTGCACCTCTTTCGCAATGTGCACAATGTTGGGTTTTTTTTTTAGGCCCTGGCAGAAAGTAAAACGGAACTGCAAAACGTACGTTTTTGAACATGCAAGTCCTTCCTTGCCTCGTGCTATTTTCTTTTCTTTTTTTTCTCCAGAAACCTCTTTCACAACGAGCTTCTTGCAAAAAAGTCATCCTCCCCTTCCAGTCAACTTGGAAAAAATAAATGGTGGCTGTATAATGGAGAGTGGCGTAGCACAGCGCCCCGGTATGTAAAACATCTTTCTGATACCACCGCTTGTTTGTTTTTTTTCACTCGCGGATTCCAGAAATGCCCATCAATTCGGTCCATAGGGTCAATGCCACCCGTGAACTTGCAGGGCTGGTATTCTAAGTCATGTTGCCCTGTAACGCCAATTGAAGGAAGAGAGGGACCAAGTCCAGTCGGCTTGATCACAAGTGGACGAATGGTTCCTCGCAGTGTAACCTTCGTTCTTATTATGTTTTATTTTATTTCCGAAAGCGACTGCTGCGAGGCTGCAACGGCTGAGAGAAAAAACAGCGAGAATAAAAGAAAGAAGAAAAAAAAAGATAACACTAACCACACTCACCAAGCGAAAGATTACAAAAAAAAAAAGAAGAAAAAGATGTGCGCAAGTACCAAGGAGAGCGGGTTTGGGCGCAACATTAAAAAAAATGGGCCAGATATTTTTTTTTTCCATTCCTCGCCTACCCCCCCCTCCACCTGTTCTCCGCCCCACCGCTCGTGCGCCACAGGCGCCGCGGCCAATCACCGTCGGCCCATGCCGTTGAACCCTCCCCACCCACCCGCCCCGCCGCCGCTGCCACCCCCCTGAGGCTGCCCAGGTCGCGGCGGCGCAGCCTGCGGCAGAGGCAACGCCTGGTTGTGCAGGTGCTGCCGCGGCGGTTGCTGCTGCTGCTGCTGCTGCTGCTGTTGTTGCTGTTGTTGGAGGAGCCCGCCTCCGCCCATGCCTCCAAGGCCTAGCCCCATGCCGCCCATTCCTCCAAGCTGGAAGTGTGCTTGCGCAGCCTGCCCTTGCAGCGACGGCGCCGCAGCTGCTGCTCCTGACGTGCCGCTAAGAGACTGCAGCTGCTTCAGTCGCGACAGGATGTCGCCTACCGTCTCCGGCTGGCCCCCTTGCGCTCCCATCTGCTGGTGTTGCTGCTGTTGTTGCTGTTGTTGCTGTTGCTGCTGCTGCTGCTGCTGCTGCTGTTGTTGTTGTTGCAACTGTTGCTGCTGCTGGTGCTGTTGCCCAATAGCACCAAGGAGCATTGAAAGGCTTGTTGTACTGCTACCACTACCACCCAGACCTCCAACACCAGGCTGCGGTTGCGACGTCGGTTGCTGCTGCTGCTGCTGCGGTTGAAACAGAGACGACAGCGCGCTCGGTAACCCACCAACCGATCCTAATCCCGACGGTCCCGCGCCACCGAGCCGTCCCGCCGCCTGTTGTTGCTGCTGCTGCTGCTGTTGGATTTGCGCGAGCAGGGACGCCAGGTTGGACCCTTGAGCCGGCGCGGCCGTGGCACTCCCTGAGGTCGGACCAGTCTGAGAAGTAAGGCCCCCGAGGCCAGCAAGCCCAAGCGCTGGCAGGCCCTGTTGCTGCTGCTGCTGTTGAGGTTGCAGCTGTAACGCGGCCAGCGCATGCAGCTGCGGATTTTGCGCGGCTTGGCCGAGAAGTTGCTGCGCCGCGCCAACGCCGAGAAGCTGGTTTGGCTGAGCCGCGGGAGCTGCTGTGGCGGTGGCAGCGCCGGACGCAGATTGGCTCATTGCAGTAACGAGCGTCAACAGGGTGGTGGGGTCGATCTGGTTGCCTGTGGCGGCGAGGCTGGTCAGAAGGTTAAGGAGGGCAGGCTGGGCTGGATTCGCCGCAGCCATAGCAGGAATGGCCGATGGAAGCTGTTGTTGCTGGTGTTGCTGTAGACCGGCAAGCCCCGCCAGCCCGGCAAGCCCGCTCGATAGGGCTGCAGCTTGCGGTTGCCGTGCTTGGCGCTCTCGTAAGAGAACAGCGCATCCCGTCTCCACCGTAATGTTGTCATACTCTAAAGGAGGTAAACCAGAGGACGAGGACGAGAGTAAACAGCCGTTAATGACATCTCAGTTTCGCGAGGAAAAAATGTCCACCGACCTGTCACCGATCCGCCGGGTTGGAACACATGCATCGAAATGGTGCCCGAACGAACGTGGTTCTCGTCAATAAATACCACAGCCTTCACCCCCTCCGACATCATTTGGTGCACAACCGACCGCAAGTTCAACTTTGGTGAAAGGAACAACGTGTCGACACTGATTCCGGATGCTTTCATGGTTCCTTCCATCCGAGTAATGTACGACCTGGGCCAAGAAAATTAGGGTTTTGACAATGAGGATCACAAAAAACGGTTGCCGCTTGTTCATCTCACCTTTCGCTGTTGCCAAGAACAATCATTTGGCACTCTGGGACCGCCGTGCCATACCGCCGTGGAAGCGGGAAATCGCTCGGGTTCAGTGCAGATAGATTGACGGTTTGTGTGCGCACGGTCGGCGCCACAGGCGGCTGCGGCAGTCCTCCCGGAAACGGGTAAACGTCCTTCAACAAAGCCCCCGAACCGCCGCCAGCTACGCCGCCGACGCTGCTCCCTGAAACGCTGCTTCCACCACGGCCGCTGCCGCCACCACCGCCACGAGGCCCATCGTCTGGCCAGCGGTTGGAGCCTCTGCGCGCCGACGGGGACCGCGAGCGCGAACGGCCGCCGCCGCGCCGCCGATCGTAGTCACGGTCGTCTCGGTCGCGGTCCCGGTCGCGGTCGCGGTCGCGGTCACGGTCCCGGTCGCGGTCTCGCTCTCGGTCGCGGTCGCGGTCGCGCCCGCCGCCACGATCGCTTGCGGCACCACGGTACCGATCGCTGCCGCCAGACCCGCGCCGACCATAGTCGCGCCGGTCGTCGTCATGGTCGTACCGATCTCCGCCGCGGGAGCCGCGGTCGCGTCGATCTCGATCACGCCCGTCCCGCCTCTGAGGGCTCTCTTCGTCTCGCAGCCGTCCGAATGCTTTGTCCCGGGAAATTTTTACGTCTGAGGATGGTAAAAAAAAAAATTATATTAGTGAGTGCCGCTCTCCGTTGAAGTGGAAAAGGTATGAATGCCTTACCCAGAATTAGTCCACCAAGTTCCCGACCGGTCTCCAGCTTCATCGCCTCCTCACACGCTATTGGGTCAGTAAACTGTACAAAGCCAAACGACTCTTTCAGCAATATCTCCACAATGTTTCCGTACACGGCAAATATCGCCGCAATCTCAAAGCGGTCAGTCTTTTCGGACGCAAGGTTGCCGAGGAAAAGACGGGCACGGAACGGCATCGTGCTAATAACGCCGGGCCCTGAGGTGAAAGAAACGGTAAACCGTGAATGAAACTGGTGAGGGTTCTCCACGCCGGACGCGTATGCTGCACGGGCAGCCGATGCAATCGCCTCCACCTCGGCGGACGTCCGCGGGACGACAGACCCCGGCGTTGCGTGTTGGCCGTCGCCGTTTGCGAGCCTGCCCCCACCACCGCCGCGGCCCCCGCGGCCTCCGCGCTCACGGTCGGGAGGTCCACCTCCACGTGTTTCGGACCGGGACCCACCACCACCACGCCGGTTCGGAGCGCCTTTCTCGCGTGATGGCGGCACAGAGGGACGTGCCGGTGCCGGAGCAGAACCAACACCAGCCGGAGCAGAGTCGGATGAGACAGTTCCCTTCTCAAGCGCTAATTTCCGCTGCTGTTCCTCCCATAAAGGATGTCCTACTGGCGGCCCGCTGGTGAGTGTAAAGTTTGTGGTTCGCCGCGCTGGGGTAGGTTTTGACGTAGTGGCTTCTTCGGAATCTGTGTTACCGCTGGCTGGTTGCGGTGTGGACGACGTTTCTGACCTAACCGGACCGGAGTCTGTCTGTCTATCGGGTTCGACCGCAGTTGGGGCAGCGACTACTGGTTGAGCTGGCGGTGAGGATGTTCCGACAAGCGTTGTGGGCGATTGGCCCAAACTGGACGTCGCAGAGGACGAGGCTGAAAGGGACGACGAACCATCAGCGGGAACGGAAAAATCAGGCTTAGGTGGGTTTAACTCGCCACCACCGTGTTCAGCCGGTGCCAGCTGACTGGATACAGTAGACTCTTCAGCATTAGAAAAGTCTTGTTGGGGGTTGCGATCCTCGAAGAACTGGATTTCGTCTCCGTTTT
Source organism: Zopfochytrium polystomum (assembly GCA_025765615.1). Taxonomy (NCBI): domain Eukaryota; kingdom Fungi; phylum Chytridiomycota; class Chytridiomycetes; order Chytridiales; family Chytridiaceae; genus Zopfochytrium; species Zopfochytrium polystomum. The sequence continues at coordinate 234,907 of JAIVFJ010000074.1, forward strand.
CTATCGACTCCATGTTGGACGGTTCATCTTGTTGATAATCTGGTTCGTATTCGAGGGACACAGTGGGACTGTACTCCTCCTCCATCGGTACGTCCTCAAGCGCTTCTTCCTCCTGGTTGACCTGGCGCTCCTGAAACTCATTTGCCGCCGCCCGATAGTCCTGAGGGCCAGCGCTCCGAACATTTACGGCGGGTGCTGCAACGGGGTGCACAACACCACTTGATTCTTCAACCTCTTCAAATTCGTCGCTCATGGCACTAGAACGTGCAGTACGTCCCGATGGGAGGCTGAAAAAGTCCGATATGCGAACAGGCTGGAACCTTGTCTTCCTATCCTGTTAAGTCCTCTGGGGTCTTTTGCTTCAGCTTCCCCCAATGGACGCTATCAGCACACTGGGAAAGGACAGCTGTTCCTCGGACCAAAGCCTTCGGGACGGATTGAAGCGGTTGGAGGAAGATGGACTAGCGGTGCTAAAGATGTAAGAACAAGGCTGGTGAGAAAATCGCGCTGGACCCGATGGTGTCGGTGACTGGAGGAAAGATGTTTCGCGGGTAGCGAGGAACGCTTAGGTTGTGCCGGGCACCCAACTGTGTTGGAAATGATCATTTGTTAAGTATAGGGGTTCGCGCCACGGCAGGCAGGAGGGAAGAAGAGTGGGAGGCATCAATAGAGGCTGGGGAGGGGGGAGCTTTGGTGCAGACTGATTTGCGCGTCGCTGCACAAGGTGCGGAAGAGGCTGGTTTCCGCGGTCCCAAGACTACTGGCTCACCCGGCACTGATCACCCAAATCAACCAGTCGAACACCTTCCTTCACGATTGGACAATGTGGAAGGAGTCGTGCTGGAGGCTTGGGCTCCTGTACTCGAGGTAAAAACAATTCCCGGCACAGTTTGGTCATACCCCGCCAAAGATCGAAACGGTCACCGGAAGTCGTGGCACGAAAAATACTCTCGAGGTCCGGGCCCCGATTGTTTGGAGCAAGGCTGGAGCGATGGGACGGGGGAATGGGGAGGGAAAGGCCATCCCATCCTGGCAGCACACTCGGATTGCTTTGACCAGAGGTTTTAATCAACGACGGCCGGGGCATCGCATTGTGGATCTCAATTGCTAGTGGCTCCTCCCTTCGAGGTGGGGTGGACTGGCTCATCGGTTCCACTATGCACAGGTACTCGGACGATTGACAAAGGAAAGGGTAAACGAACCTACGTTTCAATAAACAAGGACCTGCTTTGGTACAAGACGCAAAGGAATGCCAAACACTTCCTGACTTGTCCCTGTGCGATCCTTTTTTCTCAGAAAAATATAACAACTTTGCCGTGCTGTTGAAACCCCCCTAACAAAGAGTATTTCCCCGGAGGTCGGCGGCGGTCATTTTAGAGCTTGGACCAGTGACTATGAGTGTGTGTATGTGTGTGTGGGTGTGATTCAAAGTCGGAATTTGGTGGGCGCGCGACCCAATCATGAGATTCATCAAACAACTTAGTTTTCAGTCGACCGACTGACTCAACAGTGCATTAATTGTCGGTAAGACAAGTGTTTCAGTAAGTTTGGATGGCGCAGATACCGGCGGCTTTTCGGCCGCGTTTCGTTTAAACTTCCAACGGGCAGCTGGTCGGTTAGAGGAGGTTGGCATGGCACGGCAGACCCAACCGTGGATGGATACCTTTCAGATCAAACCTTCCAAATATTATATTAGAAATGTTTGTATCTTTGGAGATATCAATGTCGACCAGACTTGAGTAAAGTCAATACGGGAAAGTGCATCCACCCATCATCAGGTAAACGACAAAGTAAACATGGACCGCCGAACGCCCTCTCCGTCCGCCCGCCCGCCCCCATTCCTTAACTCGCGCCCCCCTTCTCGCCATGCCATTCGTAGTCGTTCCTGTGCAGCTCGCTTATTTACCATAAGTTCCCTCGCCCTTCCCTTCCCTTCCCTGCCGCCCTCTTCGCCGTCTCGTCGCAGTTTTTTTGTAATAATAATAATAATACCCTCCCTCTTCCTCCTCATCCTCCTCAGAGGTTTGCACGGCTGCCTCGCTTCTCTTCTTTCGCCCACCCCAAATCGATCGGGGCTCTCTTTCTTTTACGCTTTTTTTCTTCTTCTTCTTCTTCTTCTTCTTCTTCATCTTCTCCGGTTTTTCTTTCATTTGTCAAACGGGTGTTTACTTGTGCTCCTCCACTACTCTTTCTCCATTTTTCATATAATTCCACGCGCCGTTCTCCCCTCACACCCTCTGTCTCTCGCTCCTTGCAGCCCGCTTTCAAATTCGTTCTAACCGGGCCGCGCAACCCACCCAACAACACTTTCTCGTCTCGCAAATCGATCCCGAGCTCTCTGTCTGTCTGTCTGCTCATGCCCCTGCCTATCTCTCCTTCTGTCTCTCTCCAACTCTCCCTCTGTCTCACTCTCTCTCTCCCTCCCTCCCTCCCTCTCTCTCTCTCTCTCTCTCTCTCTCGCTCTCTGGCTCGGTGGTCCCCCTTTCAAAATCGAATCAAATCAACCTTCACTAAACCTCCCCGCTCTGTCTCTCGCCCTTTCTCGTCCACAGACCAAAAAAAGGAAAGAAACAAAAACAAAACCCGAAACCAAAAGAAAAAAAAAAAAAAGAAAAAGGAAGCCAAAACCACAACCGCAACACCACCACCACCCGCCTGCACAACTGCTTTTCACAACCTCTCTTCCCTCTCTAACACGCACACAATGAGGTGAGAGCGACACACACCTACTCACGCACGCATTATGCACGCTCGCACGCTCCCACGCTCCCACGCTCCCCTTCCCCTGGGGGTCTCCGTCGTCTCCAATCCTCCTGCTTCTGGTACTCGGCCGCTGGCTGCCCCCCCCAACCCAACGCGCGACCTCTCCCTCAACGTGGCTGGGGAGCTCCTCTTCCCCCGCAACGCGCCACAGGGGGATTACTCGATGTTACCAGGCAACACCTCGCTTCAGACGCGGTTTCCCCCCCCCTCCCCTCCCGAGATGGCACGTCGGGTCCTTGAGGTTTCCAAGTCGCAATTTCCCCTGGCCCTTGTCGCTCCATCTGTCTGAAACTGTTACGACTACCCGACCTGCCCATCCACCCCTATCTCCAACTTTTTGCCTTTATTCGCGCGTCAGTCGGCTATTGACCACGGCTTTGCGTTCACTTTCTCACAGCGCTGACATCGGTCTCATCGGCTTGGCCGTCATGGTTAGATCCAAACAACTTGTTTCGTTTATCTTCACCCGCCACCAAAATGCTGATACTATCGTTGTATTCCCTTTGCTGTGCAGGGCCAAAACCTTATCCTGAACATGAACGACCACGGCTTCACCGTATGTTGAGTCGGCGCGTTGTTCACCTGTAACTCTAACCATGGACATCTGGAATCTTACCTTTGCCCTCCATTCCCAACAGGTGTGCGCTTACAACAGGACTGTCGAGAAAGTCGACAGTTTCCTCGCTAACGAAGCCAAAGGTATTTGCAATAGTGCGGCCTGAGGAAACGAGCCCCTCACACACACCGCCTGACAGGCACGAAAATCATTGGCGCTCGCTCGATTCCGGAACTTTGCGCCAGCCTCAAGGCCCCAAGGAAGGTCATGCTCCTCGTCAAAGCTGGATCCGCCGTCGATGACTTCATCGAACTCATCCTCCCCCACCTTTCCGCTGGTGATATCATCATCGACGGTGGGAACTCGCACTTCCCCGACACCATCCGTCGCGTGAAGTACCTCGAATCGAAGGGCTTCCTGTTTGTCGGTGCCGGTGTGTCTGGTGGTGAGGAGGGCGCCCGCTACGGTCCGTCTCTCATGCCGGGTGGTTCGCCTGCTGCCTGGTAAGCGCAGAGCGACATTGGTGAGACTCAAGCGGGCTGCCGATTCTTACGACTTGCTATGCCGACAGGCCGCACATCAAGCCCATTTTCCAGGCTATCGCGGCGAAGACCAAGGACGGTGAGCCTTGCTGTGACTGGGTTGGTGAGGGCGGATCTGGCCACTACGTGAAGATGGTCCACAACGGTATTGAGTACGGAGACATGCAAATCATTTGCGAGGCCTACAACCTGCTCAAGGACATCGTCGGCCTGTCCCACGACGAAATGGCGGACGTGTTCACCAAGTGGAACGAGGGCGAGCTGGACTCTTTCCTTATCGAAATCACCCGGGACATTCTTCGCTTCAAGGACACTGACGGAACCCCCCTCGTTGAGAAGATCAATGACGAGGCTGGTCAGGTACGCTTGGACGTTCTCTCTTTAAACGGGGGTGACTTTGCCTGTTGGTAACGCTGGAAAAATTGCTGTTCGCAGAAAGGAACTGGCAAGTGGACCGCCATTTCTGCTCTCGACCTGGGCATCCCCGTTACCCTCATCGGCGAGGCTGTCTTTGCTCGTTGCCTTTCTGCCCTCAAGAGCGAACGCGTCGGCGCGTCGAAGATTCTGTCCGGACCCGCTGGCATCCGTTTCTCTGGCGACAAGGCTGCCTTCATTGAGGACATTCGCCAGGCCGTGTATGCTGCAAAGATTATCTCGTACGCTCAAGGTTTCATGGAGCTCCGCGAGGCCGCCAAGGCCGAGAAGTGGAACTTGAACTACGGTGGCATTGCCCTCATGTGGCGTGGCGGTTGCATCATTCGCAGGCAAGTGCATCCCCTTGAAAAACCATGAGATTGCAAAAATCTGCCTCAAGGCTGCGCGCATTTGCATTCTAACTTTATCTTCTGCAGTGTTTTCCTGGGCGATATCACCAACGCGTACCGCTCCAACCCCAGCCTGACCAACCTCCTGCTCGACCCCTTCTTCACCAAGGCTATTCTCCGTTGCATGCCGTCCTTCCGTCGCGTCGTGTCGCAGTCTGTTCTTCTTGGTGTCCCAGCCCCGGCGTTCTCGTCCGCCCTGGCCTTCTTTGACGGTTACCGTTCCGCGCGTGTCCCGGCTAACCTCCTCCAGGCCCAGCGTGACTACTTTGGCGCCCACGGATACTCTACCCTTGACAAGCCCACCGAGTTTGTGCACACCAACTGGACTGGTCGTGGCGGTCGTGTTGCTTCGTCCACGTACAACGCCTGAGTCGTGGAATAAAACATTCGTTTTTCTGCCGATGTGTGAATCCTTTTTACTGCCTCGGCCCACAACAACTTTCACCATGAATTGTTTCATTCAGTTTTTGGGTTCCGGCTCTCTCTGGCCTTGTGTCCGACCCTTTTCATCCCTGCCTCTATCTCTCTCTCTCTGCTGCCCTTTTTCCTTGTCCGTTGAACTCGTCCGAGCAGACTCTTTCCTTCTTTTTTTGCGGAAGAGGGGGTGAGTCGAGTCCCACATTGTTGCTACTGTTTCTGTTTCTCGCTTGCGGGATGCAACCGAAACAAAGGTCCTTCTTGCATGGAGTGGTGTGGTTGTTTGTTCTTCGCGGAAGCACTCCAATGCGAAATCTGCGTTAAAAAAAAAAAACAAAGAAAGAAAAAAAAAATTAAGGTGCACAGATAGATGACGACTCGGCCACCATTGTCCTTTCCTCCCACCCATTCCCGTCGCCGTGTGGCAAGCGCCCCTTCCCTGTCGTCCAAAAAGTCACCATCACCATCACCATCATCATCGTCATCATCGTCATCGTCATCGCACCTACAACAACAACAAGAACAACAACTGTGGCAACAACTACAACTGGAACAAGAAGCTCCACCACCACCACCACCACCACCTCCTCTAACATGGATTGCGCCGCCTCCACCACCTTCACCGCCTTCGGCGACCGCGCCCCCGCCCCCCCAACGCATCCTCGTCGGCATCGACCTGGGAACCACCGCCGTGCACATGGGAGTCTGGAACAAGAGCGAGCGGAGAGGTATTATTTATAATTTAATTTTTTTTCTTTTCCTTTCTGATTTATAGTTCTCTTTTTTTTTTTTTTTCGGGTTTTGTTGGTGTTGTTGTTGCCTTGAACAAACGAACGACAACTCTTTTTCCCTTAACCTTAACCGCCCAACGTGGCTCCGGCCCGTACAGTCTCTGTGCCGGCTGACGAGCTCGGCAGCAGCACGGCCACGCCCGCCCACGTTGCATTCACCACCACCACCACCGACGGCGACATTCTACTCGTGGGCCATGCCGCGAGGAGCTACGGCGCTCGGTAAAGGAGTTAATTTTTTTTTTCTTTTCTCTATATTGGGATGTAATCGATGTTGCTGTTCTTCGGGGGCGTGGCAGGCATCCCGGCAGCGCCGTCTTCGACGCCAGGCGACTCCTTGGCGTTCGCTTCGACGACCCAAGTGTCCAGCGCGGCATCAAGACCTGGCCGTTCAAAGTCGTGGATCACGACGGAAAGCCGGCCGTCCGGGTCGAGTTCAAGCACGAGGAGGAAAGGACCTTCACCCCCGAGGAGATTACGGCCACGATCATCCGCAAAATGATGAGCACTGTCGAAGCCTACATGGGCGGCGGCGGCGGAGCACGGTTTGCCTGCGACGCCGTCGTCACCGTCCCCGCCGGCTTCCGCGACGAGCAGCGGCATGCTGTCAAAGAGGCCGTGCGTGCCGCAGGGCTGAATGTGCTTCGCATCATCAACAAACCGACAGCTGCTTGCATCGCGTACGGGTTGGATAAATCGAGCGTACCCATACAAAAGGCCCTTGTCGTCCACCTCGGGGGTGCAACGCTCGATGCAACCCTCTTTGAGATCGAAGAGGGCATTTATGAGATCCTAGCTACCGCTGGCCACTCCTTTGGCGGTTCGGACTTTGACGACCGCCTCGTGGCCCACTTTGCCAAGGATTTCCAGCGTATTCACAACGAGGTATTTTTTAACCTTCTGAAAGGGACGCACTTTCCACTGGTTTAGATACCCACCTCCAAACCGGCACAGGACATTTTCTCCCACCCTCTCGCCCTTCATCAGCTCCGCACTGCTTGCGAGCGCGCAAAACGAATGCTGTCTGTGGATGACCTCGCCACCATCGAGATTGACTCCCTGCACAACGGCGTCGGCTTTTACAGCCACATCACGCGTTCTCAGTTTGAGGAGCTTTGCGACGACTTCCTTCAATCCATCCTTGAACCGGTTGAAAAGGTCTTGCACGACGCTCAGCTCAGCAGGGACGCCGTGGACCACATACTCCTTGTCGGTGGTTCCTCCCAAATCCCCAAGGTCCGGCGGCTCGTCTCGGAGTTCTTCGACGGAAAGCAACCACTGGCAAGCCCCGAGTTTGGCCCAGACGAGGCCACCGCGCATGGTGCCACCATCCAGGCCGCATACTTGGCGGGCGAAATCGCGGTCAACCCCGAAGAGTTGATGTGCATTTTCGACGTGTTCATCGCGTCGGTCGGGATCGAAACCGCCGGCGGGGTCATGACAAAGATGTTCAGCCGCAACACCGTCACCCCCATGAAAAGGTCGGCCATCTTCACGACGTGCGCCGCCAACCAAACCGACATGCTCATCCGCCTGTTCGAAGGCGAGTCTCCCTTTGTCAAGCACAACCGCCACTTTGCCACTTTGCTCGTCGACGGCATCCCCGCCGCCCCGCGCGGCGTCCCGCAAATCGAGATCACCGTCAGCGAGGACCACGACCACGTCATGACCGTCTCCGCCGTCGACGTCACGCCGTGGCCGGCTGCTGCGCAGAACGGCGGCCACGGCGGCCACGGCGGCGGCCAGAACCAGTCCCGAAGCCGTCCCCGCGCATCGGCCGCCCTCACCGTTTCCCCGCGAAGCAGGGCGCCCCGCGACAAAGTCGACGACATGATCGCCTCCACCGCCGCCCGCCCGCCGCTCCTCGCCGCCGCCGCAGACGCCGCCGTTCGCGAAGCCCACCGCCTCGAGGACGCCGCGGCCGCCGTCGCCGCCTGGTGCCGCGACGCCGCCGCCAACGCCGACGCCGACGACAACGACCACGACGCCGACCGCCACGGAAACGATTCCGACGACCCCCGCGCTTCACGACCGCCGAGCCACCGCCCTCGTCGCCCTCGCCGCCGCCGCCGACGCCGCCTTCGACTGGCTCGACGCCGCCGCCGCCTCTGCGGCGGTCGCGCACGGCGACGACCTGCAGCTGCCGCACGCCGACGCCGTCGCGCAACGCATTGACGCGCTGCGCGCAACCGCCGATCCGCTGGTCCGCGCGATCTGCGGATGCGATGCGCCCGAGGGGTGGTGGCGGGACGGCGACGGCATTTCGGTGGTTGAGGAGGTGGATTGAAGGGCGCAAGCGTGATGCACCAGACGGGGAAAAGGAAATATGAAAACGCTTGCCGGGGGAAAAGACGAGGTGTAAGGTGTGAAAGGGGTTTATGGGATGAGTGGCACGGGATCGATTGGTGTTACCTTTTTTTTTTTTTTTTTTTTTGAAGGCGTGGAACGCTATTGAGACTGTCTCCCCTTTCGTTTTCGCTGGGAGATTTTTTGGGTTATCCTTCGGTTGCTTCCCTTCTTATTTTATTCTTTTTTTTTATTTTAATCTTCAGTTTTGCTGGAAAAAAATAATTCGTTTTTCTGACAAAACTTTCCAGGCCCCACCAGGGGAAAACATAGTTTTCCATTGACATTTGGTTCATTAAATATGCATGCCATGGAGCATTTCTACAGACAATCCTATACAATGTACGTAGGATGAGTTTGCGCTTTAAAATGCGCTCTTATCAGTGGGCAACTTCTTCATAACACATGTACGGCAATTTATGAAAGTTGGGAGGTCAAATCCTTTATTTAAGGATCGTGTCTCTGGGGTTGAAAGGGTTTATTGTTTCATAAATCATTATTACAGGAGATCACTGCTTAACCATGACTTAGAGTCGGTGATTAAGTTAGCCGAGCTGAAGAATCCACTGAACTGGGATGCAAAAGTTGTTACCCCCGAGGAAGTGGAGGAGTTCAAACGCCTCATGGATGAGCCAATTGAGGGGAAGGATGATGAACCTTCCAACAGGGGAATAGAAATCTGGATAGATCTTTATTCGGATGAGGACGCGTTGGAGAGTGCTAAGACCCACAGCGCTGACACGAGGGAGCCCCAGTGACCAAAGCCATATTAGGGCTCACAGTTATACAGACTGAACAATTATGTGCGCCAAAATTGTTGGTGAACAAGGTTGCTTGAGGAAAAGTCTGGGACGCACTTAGGAATAGCAACATTGGTTTGCTTGAAGTTAGAGTGGCATACTCAATTGTGATGAATAAAGGTGAGGTTGGAAATGTAGCTGAGGCCGACCTTCCGTTGGCAATGGAGACTGAATCCAAGCTATACTGACCTGGCGCCAGCTCCGAAAAGTGTGCTCAGGCATGGAAACTATGGGCCACATTGGAAAGCAGCCACTGATAAAGAGTATAAGTCTCTGGTTGGAAAACATGTCCCGAGAATGCTGGGCATGAATGTCCTTCTGTTGGGTTGGGTTGAGTACAAACTTTTTGGCAGTTACAATAGGGTCTGAGTGACTTGAGAGTCCCTTTGTTTATATGTTTACATAATCTTGTAAATGCTAATCTCTTATCTCCCTCGTCAGTGCTGCCTTGTCATTAATTTTTCATTCGTCCTTCCTTTCATTTTTTCTTTGAACATTTTTCTTCTTTTCTTTCTCCTTTCTTTTTCTTTCTTTCCTAATGCCACTCCATATAAATAGATGCCCTTGGAGAAGCAGCCTCATTAATATCTCTATACACAACCAACCCAACCTTCAATAAATGCCATTTCTAAGAAATTAGATTTGTTTTCTACTGAAACCTCCCTTCCCCTAGAGATTCCTAATCTCATGGGCCATTGAGCTGGTGAGGTCTCTTTAAAAGCTCTTCCTTGGCTAGTTCATTGGTTTTACCTACACATATAGTGGCCCCCCATCAATCACAAACAACCACTCTGTTCCTATGTTTGAATACCTATTCTTACTTTCAAAGTAACTCAGTGCTGATGCCCTCCATCAAAAAGAGCATCCCGTGTTCCTTGTGCTGAATGGGCCTAAGCACAAGGAGCACACCATTTATTTCTTCTTATTTCTTCTTGTTTCTACTCATTTTCTCTTATTTTTACTCATTTTCTCTTATTTCCCCTTTTTCCCATCTTTCAAGCCTCTGTCCCTGCAGTGATGTGGCCTCCCAGCCCTCAAATTCAGCCCATCTCAAATTTGAGGCAGGAGAGACACTGGGTGGAGGGGGGGTGTGTGAGGACAACAGGCTGTTGAGCCTGCGACCTCAAATAAAAATAGTATACCCCACTTTTTTAACTGATAATTTGTGAGGATTATCAATTTGACTCGACAAAACAACATTTCACAAAAGTAACATAACACAGCTGGACCCCATTTCTTATTATTTTCATGGGTTAATATTGTCCCTGCAAGCCGAACCACTGAGATTTGGACTGTCTCTTAGCTGTGGCCATGTATATTATTCATGTTATTATTACGCACTAAGTTGCAGGCCGAATGGCTCAGGCTGCTCTGCACTACTGGCAAGAGGCCCTCTAGCTCAGCGGTGTAGAGCAATCCCTTTGATGGGAAAGGTGCTAAGTTTGAGACATGCTGGCAGTCACTGAGTGGATGATGCAGAAATGCTAAGTTCTGCACAATGACTTAGCCTTGCCCTCCTCACTTTTGGAAATGGATTAGGATGATGTGCTTCAGTGGGTATAAGTACAGAGTCCAGGTGTACACAGAGCTAACACAGAGCTAACACAGAGCTGCTGCATAAGCTACCATGATGAAAGGCCTCATGAAAGGGTATGAGATCATAGGGTTTGTTCTCCTTTCTTCATTGATGATTTTACTTATTTTTTCAATTAGTAGTTTATCCTGTTTTTACTGTTTTTACTGTTTTATCTTTTATTTATTTATTTGTTTGTTGTCTCTGTGTGTGTCTCTCTTTTCTTTTGTGGCTGTGAGTGACTGTCTTCCTCTTTGCACCAATCAGCTCTCCCCATCTCCTCCATCCTTCTTGGCAGCTGATGCCAAGAAATGCTCTATGATTTTCTGAGCTGTCTTCCTTGTTTGATGGCTCAGCCCCATTTGTTTGGTGACTCACTCCTCCTCTCTCTTCTTTGTTGTTTTATTTATTGTTTTGTTCTTTTGTATATGTTTTCCCTTCTTTTCCCCTCCTTCTTCCTTCACCCTGCTGATTCCAACCCACTCCAATTTAAGCAGCCCACCTCCATTCTTGTTGCCCCTTAGAACCTGTACCTGAAGTCTTCTTGCCTGCCCTTTTCTTTCTCTGACTGTGTGTATGAGCTGGGGGTGGCAGTCCCCTGGTGTGTGACAGGAGAATTGGTTCTCTTGGCCATTTATGGCAGTGTGCTGGGTTCAAGTCCCAGTGCACCTCACCATTCTGCACACTGTTTAGGCTGGTCTGGGGTAGGAAGTACTTGATGATGGAAGGTGGGAGGGTAAAACTGTGGTAGTGCCTCGCCGGTTCCTGTCAATACATCGCTTCAAATCCAGGTCTCTCAAGGTGATATGAATGAGTTGGCTGGTCAGGTATTATGTGGTGGTATGGTCTCTCTGGTATTCCTCCCTGTCCCTGGTTTGGTGTCTTCCTTGTGTGTGGGAGTGGGTATTGACCTTCCTTGCTTCTAAGACAGGTTATTCTCTCTGGCCTGGTGAGGGAGAGGTCTGTCTCCTGGTAGGATGAAGCAAGAAGAGTCCCACTGTCTCCCACCCTGGTTGCACCCTCTTCCTTGGATTGAGTTGGAACACTCTCCTTGGAGTGAGACATGTTGTGTCTGGTTCTGTTAAGTGGAAAACAGTTCTGATTTGGTTCAACAGGCACCTCTGCACACTAACTGTTCCTTGTGTCTGCCCTTTGTCTCTCCAACCCCCTCCAACTCAGGGTTTGACTTGTTGTTTATTTATTTTGTTGTTTCTTTTGATGGGTTGTAGTGGCTTGTCACTCCCCTTACCGATTCAGTCGGTCTTACCGATCAAGTCGGTTCTGTCTCTGGTCTAACTTGGCTTTGGCCTTGTGCCCCAGATGAAACACTTCTGTGTCTTGCACCAGAGGATTATGCTTTCTTTTGTGATTGTGTCTGTTTCATGCTTTGGTGTGAGAAACCCCTCTTTTGTGTTAGAGATTTATTTGTGTTTTTCTTGGGCTTTAAGACTCCAAATACACTTTCCTGTCTAGTGCCCCTAGACACCCTCCTTTTGCCCCTTTTCATTAGTCAGGATTGGTATTTAGGTCCATGCTCTAGTTTCCACCTATAGCCCTTGGTGAGGAGTTGGAGAGCACAGTCTCACAGGTGTGGCTGAAAAGTGATTCATTCTTACAAATTGTTCTTTTCTTTCATTTTCTCCTTGTTAGGCAGAACTGACTGGTTAGCAGCAAGAGGCACAAGACGGACCTGAACCAATTGTGACTGTCAGTTATTGTTCTCACGATGCCCATGGAAGAGCAAGCCACTGTCAATGCAGACCTGGGCGCTGGCTTGCGCTGTTGACAAATACTCTGAGTATTAAGTGGAACGGAAACCCAGTGTTAACAGTTTTCCTCCTCCTCTGCTCAATCAGATAATATAGGAGTGGTCTTTACCATGTTCCAGTCATGCTTGCCTAGCAACTATTACAGCATGCATATCATCATTCTGTGTCAATTATTCATAACAGAGTTTTTCTCTTTCTCTCCAAGTTGGGGAGAAGGACCACCTACAAACACACATCTCCACTTCATTCACTCCTTCCACTCACTCACTCAGAGTAGACTGTTTGCATCAGGTTCTTCTTTCTTCAAGACAAGCCTGTCTCATCTTCCACACAAGTTGGAATGTCCGATACCATTCTGTCCTGTATGGGCTCTCCAGGCTTAACCCTGTCATCTCATGCCTATGGCACCCATGATTCATTCATGTGGAGACTTGTCTCTGTATGTTTGTCCTTGGCTGTTATGGCACTCATGAGTCAGTAATGACTCATGACAGTTATTGATTGGTATATCTGTGCTTTCAGAGCATACATAGAGAGTAGTATTAACACCAACACCAGGGTACTGGCCCTTAGAACCAGGAGTTCCCCATCATTGATGACTTGTCCTTTCCCCACATATCCACTAGATTATGGGATGAGCCTTCAGAGATGTAGAGGATCTCATACCCCCCTTTCCTATGAACCTCCCGTAAATACAAGCCCCAGCCGCCCTTCATCAGGATGGACTCCTTGCGACTGCGCAGGGCTGGTACTGCACCAGTGACGGTGACCTCGCTCACGCGAGGACTCTGATAGTGAATAAGGCTACATGCAATAATGAACCTCTGACTGTGCGTAAATGTGCGTGGAAAGTTGTAATAAATGACACTGGGCGCGATACTTAGTACGTTCGACCCTTCATAGAGCAGAAGGATGAGTTTCCTGTCCTGAGGGATGGCTGTAATTATCGAGGGATGCCACATTCCTTCTACTCCGGCAAGTGCCGCCGCCAGGCTGTTAGGTAGTAGTCACGATGTGTGGGTCTGATAGTCGGACCTACGTCGTCCACGACCAGATTCGATTGAAGATCTCATAGCCACCTGGGAGATGATGATACTCTGTTGCATCGCACTGCTGGGGCCAAAAAAGCCACGGGGTATGTGAGCAAAGTCAAATATTCTTGAATAAAGTGCAACCAATGTGTGATTTCTCGGTTGGAATTTTCCCTCTCCGCGTCTGTCGTATGTGCAACTGGGAGTAGTTACAACGAAATAGCGCAGAAAGTTTTCCAAACTGGTTTACCATCCAAAGCGGGAGCGCATTGATCATATTCAGTTCTCCCAACGAAGTTAGAGTCACACCTCCACCACGTTCCAGGTGAGTAACAACACTGCTCAACCTTCTGCCGTTTTCAGTGCGTCTTCGGCTCAGGCTTTTCAGAAACTCGAGGATGGCTCGGCCACCTGCTACCTTTCCAATCGTTGACCGCCGTCGCGTTGCTGGCCGCTCACCGTCGTCGTCGGCCCCGGTACCGTGGACAGCGCCATCGCGGCCACCACCACCACCGCCGCCGCCGCCGCCGCCCGATTCTCCCAAGTTACACCACTTTGTCGTCGGCATCGACCTGGGAACCTCCACTGTGTGCGTGGGCGTCTGGAACAAGGACAGAGGTTTGCGCTTTGGCACACACATTCACTCGCAGATTGATTCGTCACTGACCTGACTCCCCATCCTCCCCCCCCCCCCCAGTTGATATACCGGCAAACGCACTCGGCAACACGGTAACGCCTTCATATGTTGCATTCACCGACAGCGAGATGCTCGTGGGCGATGCCGCGAGGAACTACGGCGCTCGGTAAGACGAGGGCAATGCATGACGAGCTTCAATCGGGCCGACTGATGATCAGGCCGGCCAGTCATCCAGGCAGCGCCGTCTTCGACGTCAGGCGACTCCTTGGCGTTCGCATCGACGACGCCAATGTCCAGCGCTGCATGAAGACCTGGCCGTTCAAAGTCGTGGAACACGACGACGGCAAGCCGGGCGTCCTGGTCGAGTTCAAGCACGAGGAAAAGACCTTCACTCCCGAGGAAATTACGGGCACAATCATCCGCAAAATGATGAGCACTGTCGAAGCCTACATGGGCGGCGGCGGCGGAGCACGGTTTGCCTGCGACGCCGTCGTCACCGTCCCCGCCGGCTTCCGCGACGAGCATCGGCATGCTGTCAAAGAGGCCGTGCGTGCCGCAGGGCTGAATGTGCTTCGCATCATCAACAAGCCGACGGCTGCTTGCATCGCGTACGGGTTGGATAGATCGAGCGTACCCATACAGAAGGCCCTTGTCGTCCACCTCGGGGGTGCAACGCTCGATGCAACCCTCTTTGAGATCGAAGAGGGCATTTATGAGATCCTAGCTACCGCTGGCGACTCCTTTGGCGGTTCGGACTTTGACGACCGCCTCGTGGCCCACTTTGCCAAGGATTTCCAGCGTATTCACAACGAGGTATTTTTTAACCTTCTGAAAGGGACGCACTTTCCACTGGTTTAGATACCCACCTCCAAACCGGCACAGGACATTTTCTCCCACCCTCTCGCCCTTCATCAGCTCCGCACTGCTTGCGAGCGCGCAAAACGAATGCTGTCTGTGGATGACCTCGCCACCATCGAGATTGACTCCCTGCACAACGGCGTCGGCTTTTACAGCCACATCACGCGTTCTCAGTTTGAGGAGCTTTGCGACGACCTCTTTCAATCCATCCTTGAACCGGTTGAAAAGGTCTTGCACGACGCTCAGCTCAGCAGGGACGCCGTGGACCACATACTCCTTGTCGGTGGTTCCTCCCAAATCCCCAAGGTCCCGCGGCTCGTCTCGGAGTTCTTCGACGGAAAGCAGCCAATGGAATGCTCCACGTTCGGACCAGACGAGGCCGCCGCGCACGGCGCCACCATTCAGGCCTCAGTCATTAGTGACCGAAGTAACCAGGGCCCCTTCGAGTTGCTCATATTTGACGTGCTCCCCATGTCAGTTGGGATCGAAACGGCGGGCGGCGTCATGACCAAGCTGGCTCTGCGCAACATGACTATCCCCATTAGAAAGTCGGCCATATTCACGACGTGCACCGACAACCAAACCGACATGCTCATCCGCGTATTCGAGGGCGACCTTCCGTACGCGAGGGACAACCACCACTTTGCCACGCTGCTCATCGAAGGCATCCCCGCCGCCCCGCGCGGCGTCCCAGAAATCGAAATTATGTTTGACCAGGACGCAAACCACGTCGTCATAATCACTGCCATCGACAAGACGCCCTGGCCGTGGACGCGGGCGACTTCGTCGCCGCCGTCCACCCCTCGCGCCCAGACCACGCTAACAATCCAACCAGGGAACAGAATGTCCCGCGACGCTATAGAGGCAATGTGGGAAGTCCTCAACGGCCGGTCAGCGGAAGACGCCGCCGCTGTTGATGCCGTCGTCCGCGAAGAGCACCGCCTCGAGGGCTGCGCCGCCTCCGTCGCCGCGTGGTGCCGCGCCGCCGCCGCCGCCGCCGCCACCGACGACGAAAACAACCACCCCGGTTCCGACTACCTTTCAGACCCCCGCCGCGTCGCCCTCGCCGCCGAAGCTGACGCCGCGCTCGACTGGCTCGACGCAGCCACCGCCGCGGCCGTCGATTCGCCGCCGCCGCTGGACGCGGACACCGTCGCGCGTAGGACCGAGGATCTGCTCGCCGTCGCCGAACCGCTGGTCCGCGCGCTCTGCGGCGGCGAGTTGCCGCAAGGTTGGCCCGACCGGGGAACGGACACTGCGAACACAGCGTGGTGCTTGACGTCGGGTTGAGGCTTTGAGGGGTTGCCGTCATATGCAGCTAGTCAGCAGCCTGGGTAGGCGGGGGACTTCGCGGATAGATTCTTCGTCCCGTTTATTTTATGTTCCTCAACGGCGCCCGAGACACCAACACTTTGTGCATACACTCCCAAACAAAGAAACTCAAAGAGGGTTAAGGGGGTTACAAAAAAAAAAAAAAAAAAAACAACTCCCAAGCGTCGTCTGCAGGGAAACTCGCCCCCCACCCCCTGTCCCCGGCCTCCCATTCCTCCTGCTCGTTCGCCGACCGAATCCGATCTCATTCCAATCGCAATCACCCAATATCCCCCGCGCGCTTCAAGCAGTGGAAATGTACGGCCTGCCCCTGCGGTCCCGGAAGCCGCACAAACAGCGTCGGGTCCGCCACGGGCCTCATGCACAGCACGCACGCATCGGTGCCGCGGATCTCCAGCGGCCGGATCGCGCGGTGCGTCGCGACGACCGCTGCGCTCGTCTAGTTTTTTTTGCAAGATTTTGTTTTGATTAGCAGAAGACGCGAGAAGGACGGGGTTCGAGAAACACAGAGAAAAGGGCGGGTCGGGGGTGGGTGCGGGGAAAACGCTCCCAAAGGCTACCTTCAAGTTTTCCAGCTGCGAGAGCGACTTTACAAACTGGCTGTGGTGCAAGTCGTGGAGGCTGCGTCGAAGCGAGGAGAAGAGGTAGTCGTGGAGCAAGTCGAGCGGCCAGGAGTCGGGTATCAGTTTAATTATCTTTTTTGAGTTTTTCGTGTTTGGGGGATGTTGTCCACGTTTCGCGACGACCGCCGTTGGGATACGTTGGGTGCGGTTTCGTTTTGTTTGGTTCAATAACGTGAGCAGAGGTTTGAGTGGGATTACCTCAAGCAAGTCTAGCCTGGACGCGTTTTCTTTCAAAAGCTGCGCAACTTGGACCGAGTATTCATGGCTCCAGCTTTGGTTTTGGGGGGTTTTTTTTCCCGGTGGTGGTGAATTTGGTGCGGGCAATGTGCATCGCAAAAGGGTTAGCGAAGGGGGGAGAAGAGCTGGACTCCAAATGCAAACAGACCGGCCATCTCCGTCCACATAGAGCCGAATCAGAAACAACAGCGGCGACTCTGCTCCCGTCGGCGCGTTTCCCTCTTGCGCCTCGAGCCGAGCACAGTGCGCCCGCGCCTCCGCGTAGTCGTGCACGTTGTACACGAGCGTTCGAAGTGCCGACGCGTGGTCTTTTCGCTAACGGAATAAAGGCGGCAGGGAAACGACAAGTGAGAAAGAAGGCTAAGCGTGTGAGGGCCAAATGCGCGCCAGCGCTTTTCTGGCTCGGGCGAAAATAGCGCAAAAACGAGGGGACCGATCAGCGGAGCCTTGCTTCGCAATACGCACCGCTGTGTACACCAACGCCTTTTCCGGGAACAGTCTGTCTGGATGCTGAAACACGGCGTCGGCCATTGCGTCGAACGCCGTGGTCCCAGCGTTTGATTCCAAAAGGCGCGAGTGGGCCAGCCGGGTTGCCGAAAGGCCGTCCTTCCGGGAAGACAGGAACTCGAAAAAGGAAGGGCGGTTGGCCGCATCGACTGCCAGGTAATCGTCGTCTAATTTTTGGTTTTAAAAAAAATTTTGAAGGTTAAAGAAGACGTCTTCAACTGGACCGAGCAACATAATCATCGCCTTTAATCCCCTCTGTCCAAAAACTCGTGTCAAAACGTACCAATATCAGCCATCCCGTCCGCAGACCCTTCGTCGGTCATTTCCCGAATGTAAAGGGAAGCCAGAAGCCTGTCCTTCTCCGGCGACAGCGGGCCCTCTCCTTCCTTTTGGAGGAACTCCAGGAATGCTCGCGCTGGCACCGTCCCGAATCGCTGCAGGAACGACAGAACCACGTCGTCGTCATCCACGCGATTGTATCGAGACTTGTTTGCAAAAATCTGTCCAGAAAGAGTGCAGTAGCAAATGCGTTTAGTGAGGAGCCGAGAGAGGAAAGCGATCCTCAAGGAACTACCTTAACGCCGGCGGCCGGATCCTTTTTCAAAACTTTTTCGGCGTATTCAAATAAGAGGTCGGTGTCTTCAAGACCACTCAGAAACCCGCAGAGCTCGGACAAGCCACCAAAGTCATTGTCTTTGAGGATTCCATCAATGAATCTGAGAAACATGAATGCGAACTATCAGCAAATCATTTGAATACGCACAGAAGGAACTAACTCCATCCAAATCTCGAGCATACTCCGGTAGTCTTTTGCAGCTTTGTAAAGCAAGCTGCGACCATAATGCCGCTAGCAAAATCGGTCAACGCGTCAGATTTATGTCAAATATTGCTGCACGTCTCTCCCTCGCAGCTTGTAAACAAACAGACACTTAACCCACCTTCTTCTCTGAAAGGGTTGCCAGCGAGTTTTCAAAGTGACACCGTTGTGAGGTATCGTTCAATAGCCGGTAGAGCTCTTTTGTGTTGTTGTCGGCGTATATGGTGAGGAGAATGGTGTCAATGGCCTTGAACGATGGAGACCGATTTAATGAAAGGTGAGTTCAGATTTGTCAAGCTCCAAACTACTTTAATTTTACCTCTTCGCGGCCTTCAGCTAGTGTTGTTGGGCGGGAGCTGACGAGGTATTTAACGAGGATTTCCTTTGGTGATTAAGTCCGATATCAGGTTTTCTGCTTGCGCTAACCACAAAGGCCATTATTCTGCAACGGTTTACCTTGGCATTTTCTACCAAAGCCAGGCTAAACGACGTCCGAGTGTCTGGGTCGACGTCTGGGTAGCTTCGATCCAAGTGTGCCTCGACTGGGTAGTGAAGGAAGTTTGGTCAAGTCAGCCAACACGACTTGCCGACATCAGCGAATATCGCCGCCGAAAGCTAATCACCGATTTCCGCTATGCTTCCTGCCTGCGCATTCTGCTTCGACCCATGATCCTGCTGCAAGCTCACAATCACGTCGCCCGGCAGCAGAACCGCGAACTCGGGGAACATGCTGATCAGCACGGCCGGGTCCAAGTTCCCCTTTTCGAACAGGCCCAAGGCGTCCTCGAATAGCGTGTCGCGAAGATAAACAAAACCAGCCTTGGTGTAGATCGATTGAAGCTCCTTGGCCTTACAATTTCGTGGTACAAAGAGGTAAATCTCACAACAACGAGTAATACATTCCAGACCTTATCTTGAGGTGACTGATCCTGTCGACCTTGCATAAGATGCTCTGCCAGCTTCACGGCTTGGTCGACGTTTCGTGACTCTAAAAGCTCGTTTATCTGTTGACAAAGGATATCGCTAGGACTTAGAACTGCAAAATATTGGGGCTGCAGAAAGAATCTGTTGCAAACGACCTTCCGCTGATAACAAATCACGCACCTGAGAGTCGAAAGACGCCATCCGCAACCCTATTGCTGCATCCTTACACGCAATAACAACTTTTATGCAGGAGTCCTCCGCATCGTGCAAGTCGAGGGTGAATGATGATGTTGAGAGGTACCGGGGGTCCAAGACGGTGGGTATTTGGATGCTTTGAATCAATTCTTGGGTAAAGAGGTTGTGGATCTCAATGTTGTTGTTGCGAAGTAGTGCAATGATGTACGGGAAATGAAATGCTGGAAATTTCGGGAGGAAGGCAGAAGAGTTTTAGTAATCACAACCCGTTTCAAGATCGTGCCGTTGAGTGATCAGGGTTGGGAAAGACTATTACCGATGGCTTTTGGAACAACAGGCCATTGCAATGTTCCTTTTGAACGAGGTCGAGCGAGCGTAAAATCGAATGAGAGCTGGATTACTCACAAGCAGAAGGAGAAACATTTACCTCTTGTAGCGTCACCCCTCTCTGTAACAAACATCCCAAGTCCCACCCGTTCCGGAGTGCCAATAACCACCAAAAACTCTCCCTTCCCAACCGCGCACATCATCGGCTTCCCCACAAAAGCCTTATCGTAAGGAAACAGCGGGACTACCTCCCCCGATTCGACGTTGACGAGCTTGTACGCCTGAGTATCGGCGGCGCAGACTGTACGGCCCCGTTTGACCATGTGTACAGCACCGTCGGGTAACCGATGCTCTTTTGTCATGGTAAGCTCGTCGTGTGAGACCGAGTAGGTTTGGATTGTTCGGAGTTTCGCGACGGATACTTGGTATGGAGAGGTAAGGTTCGAGTCGGGGGCCACGGCGGAAAGGGAACGTAGCGGAGGGTATGCCGACGCCGGCGGTGGCGACAGCGTGTCCAGTTGGAGTCCGATGAGGGTGCCATCTGCAAGCGAGAAAATGTTAGTCCGATCAAATCCGTGAAGCCAGCAGGGATTTTTTGTTTCCAACTGACCGCACGACGCAAAAAGCTTTCCCTCGGTCGGAACTGCGAAAAGCGCGTCCACAGATTTTCTGCCAACGCCCAGGTTCTTACGAAGCACCAGCTTGTTCGACATTTTGCTCGTCTGTGCGTTCATCTCGGAATTAGCAGCGAGGAACGGGCGGAAGAGCCGCTAAGCTATTGTTCACCTCCTTCTCCCATGCAATCTCGTAGTGTAGAATGTGACCGTCTGTGGTACCGATGTACAGGTTGTTTTCTACAAATCGAGCACGGAGTCTCCGCCCCTGTTAGCTATTTTTGCCAAGACGCATTCGCCACCCAAAGTGGAGGAGCGATCGTCCTCACCGCAAAGCTCCATGGCTTCCAGCCCGATTCGCCCGAGGCTTGGAGTGCCCGGTGGCGTGTTGGCCGGCGTTGATGCGGCGCTGCCGACGCCAAAACTGGCCGTCTTTGCGAAAACAGAGGAAAGGCGCTGCTGCGGTGTCGAAGTTGATGACGAAGACGAGGCCGGCTGCTGGCCAGACGCAGGCCCGACGGCCGATGAGGACGCTTGGGAGGCTGCTGCGGCGGCGACGTCCTCCATGATGCCGCGCGCAAGCTCCACGATCGTGAACGGACTCGACATTTTCGACGTCCGATGTGTCAACTGTGGAAGATCGGGGGACGGTAACGGGGCGGATAGTCTGGCTGCGCTCAGGCGGGTATCGAGTCAAAGGATGAGAGCTGGACACGCGCGCGAATGTGGGACGGTACCCCGCGATGCCGTTGCCAAACCTTCGCGATCAAGCTGCCCTTCCCCCAGACAAAAAAGTTCTGTTGTTTCCACGTTGCGATGGCCACCACCAATGACTTCCCGCCCAACACGATCGACTCGGTCGACGCGCTCCCATCGCCATCGCCGGCTTCAGCGGGACCCGCCGCGATTCCAGGGCGGCCGCGGGTGTTTCTTTCCTTCACGGGTCAGTTTGCGCGCGCCGTGAAACTTTTTGCCGCCGTCGCTGCGCTGAACAAACAACCAACCCAGCACAGGAGGCAAGGACTGCACCCTCGTGCTGCACCTCCTGAGCGCGTCCTGCGAGATCGCACAGCTCGTGACGTTCTCGCCGCGCGACAAGCCCTTCCTTGCCCATCCGTTACCACTGATCCAGCGGCAGGCCAAGGCACTCGGGATCCCGCACAAAGTCTGCTATATCGAGCACCCTACAACCAGCGCGCCGGGTGCCGTCCACGCCGCGCCCACGGACCCGTCGAACTCGCCTTTCGTGCGGGCGTACCGGGAATGGTTTGTGCAGTTTGTGCAGAAAGACGGCGTGAGGGCGATCGCCACGGGCGATATCGAGGACGTGTGCAACGGATTCATGGGCCGCGCTGCCGAGGGGTCCGGCCTGGTGGTGCTCGCGCCTCTGTGGAGGAGGGGACGAGAGGGCCTGCTGGACATGGTCGCAAAAGAGAGCATCAGGCCTCTCATCACATGCGTGGCGCTGAATTTGGTGAGTCCTCCCCAGCCAGCTCGACTCGTGTTCTAAAAGTGCGCAAACTCTCAATCCAATCAAAAAAAAAACAAAAACAATCGCATTTCTTTGAGTAGATCGCCGAGCCACTTGCGCGCAAGCTGTGCGGCTCGTATTTGCTTGACGTCCTGGACCTCCTCAAGTCAGCAACACGCCTGGACAACGGGGGGCCCGTCGACCTATGTGGCGAGAACGGCGAGTTCCACACGATGTGCCTCGATGGCCGCCTGTTCAAGCAGCCCGTTCAGGTTGAGGGTCTGCAGACCATCACCGAAGACGGTCGGTTCCTCTATTTGAAGATGGCGGACGGCGGTGCGTAACCCGTAGCGCCCGTAATGTGCGAGTGGTTGGCATTTGGTTTGTGTTGGGTGTGGGGAAAAGAACTTGAAAAAGCCAAAACCAGAGTGATCCAAAGCAAATTTTTGAAAACACTCCAACGCCATGTCAAAGCCGTGAGTACGAGCCTCCCTCCAACACGACTTCGACATCCCCCCGAAGGCATGGATCGGGCGGTGTCCTCGCAGCAGCACCCGAGACCTGACAACAAGCGGCGATCTCGACGACGCGAGCACTCGTCTCCAGGCGCTCGGTTTCACAGCAGATGCGATCGAGATGGGATGGGATAGGATGGGATGGGATGGGATGGATAGGCATTGGGGTCTCGCGGTCTTGTTTCGTGCTCTGTCTACCTGCGATCTCTGATCCGGATCGCGTCGCGAACCCCTTGACAACTCCATCGACACCCCTTTCGTTTGAATCGCCTAATCGTCGACCTTTTCGTTACTTCCATTTGCACCCAGCGTCTCTGGTGGTTCTAAGTTCCGCATGACCCTGGCCCTGCCGGTCGGTGCCGTCATGAACTGCGCTGACAACTCGGGCGCCAAGAACCTGTACGTCGTTTCCGTCAAGGGGATCGGCGCCCGTCTGAACCGGCTTCCTGCCGCTGCTTGCGGCGACATGGTGCTCGCCACTGTCAAAAAGGGCAAGCCTGATCTCCGGAAGAAGGGTAAGGGTGCATCTATTTTTTGTTCTGGGGTTTTCCAGGGGCTAACGCGGTGCGATACCTGTTCTGATCGCAATCCGTACTTCCTCTCAACTTTGCGGATAGTGATGCCGGCTATCGTCGTGCGCCAGCGTAAGCCCTGGAGGAGGCGGGACGGAATCTTCCTCTACTTCGAGGGTGAGTCGACTTTCTAGCAATCGCGCGACCTCCCTTTTGGAATACTTTCTTGTTTTGCTCCTCAGCTAAACTGACTTCCGCAACACAGACAACGCCGGTGTGATTGTCAACCCCAAGGGTGAAATGAAGGGATCTGCCATTACTGGACCCGTTGCCAAGGAATGCGCCGACCTGTGGCCGAAGATTGCCTCCTCAGCTGGCACTGGTGAGTTTTGCGAGAAGCTCTTCGCCTTTCCACATGATTTGATGTGAAGTTTCTTATGCCCCTGCATTTCTGAACATTTCTTTTTCTTTTTTTTTCTTTATCTTCGTGGCTTCGTTGCAGTTGTGTAAGCGGCAGGGGCGTGGGTGGTATGGATGATGTTGGTTGATGAGGCTGGAAGTCCAATTGTGCGGTTTCGCGACTTGAACAGTCGCATGAATACACTGGTCGCTGCGGCAGTTCGCATTACTACTGTCTATTGTGTGTGTGCCGTACTCCAACGCGTTGTTGTACTTGCGGTGGAGTAACTTTCGCTTCCTTGGGTGCCAATTGCTGGGTGGTAGCACAACGTTTCTTTCTCTCGCCGACTGGTAACGCGTGGTGGTAGGTCGAGGGAAAGGAAAGCGCCACCTCCCCTTGGCCGTGGTACGTGAAAACGGCAAACATATGGAATGAAAAGGAACATTCCCAACATTCCCACGGACAAGTCAGGGGCCGCGTCGCACCGATGGACAGCCAGCAAGGACGCGCCACACAAAGGGCACCTGTTTTTTGCCTTTTTTTGTTATTGTTTCCACACCCTTTTTCTCTCGCTCCCTCTGTCTCTCTCTCTTGGTGCTTGTTCGCAATTGAGCTCGGCACTTTCTTGCTTTCTTTCTTTCTTTCTTTCTTTCTTTTTCTTTTCTTTTTTTTTTCTATTTCTTTCTTTCTTTTTTTTTTCTTTTTTTTTTCTTTTCTTGTTGCCGTCTTCTCTCTTTCCTTTTCATTCTCTGCCTTCGCACTTTCTTTTTCTTTCCTTTTCCTTCTCTCTCGCTCGCTTCCTGTCTCTGTCGCTCGATCATCTCCGTTCTTCTTCAACCTCCCTATAAAGTCTTTGAAGTCTGCCCTCTCAACATCCAGCAAAGGAAAAAAAAGTTTCGCTTCCTTTTACAAAAGGTTGGTGTGCTTTGTGGTCGTATTTGTGGTCGTAGCAGTCGAAGCCTCCCATCCCCTCTTCCCCACAACCACCGCCTCTGCTCGTCAGCATTGCCTCGCAGCCATCGTCACGCACGCCTTCAGCAGCGAGCGGTGCATTCGTCGCAAACTCCTCCCTCCGTCAGATCACGAACGATGCGCCGAAATAAGTTTCAGCAAACTACTACCCGCGAAACCCGCCACGCGTGTGATCTCCTGGACTTTAAGGATCTTCCTCCGAATTCGCCCGTCCTCTTTTATTGAATGCCCTCGCCTCTCTCGCTTGAGAACAAATATTGCCCTGGCTAACGCTGCAAACGGTTTCCCCTACTTCGCACAGCAAACATGACCTCCAAGGCTGTTGGTATTGATCTTGGAACCACCTACTCCTGCGTGGGTGTCTGGCAGAACGACCGAGGTATGAACGCATACTTTCACCGCTATGTCGTCAATTACTGACGGTTTCTCTTTGCTGTTCCAGTTGAAATCATCGCCAACGACCAGGGTAACCGGACAACCCCCTCTTATGTCGCGTTCACCGACAGCGAGCGTCTCATTGGTGACGCCGCCAAGAACCAGGTCGCCATGTAAGTACCAGACAAAAGTTGTGGGTTTCGACACATAGTGACAGTAAGCTTCGACCGCTAGGAACCCCATCAACACTGTCTTCGATGCCAAGCGTCTTATCGGTCGCCGCTTCGCCGACGCTGAGGTGCAGAGCGACATGAAGCACTGGCCCTTCAAGGTTGTCGACAAGGGTGGAAAGCCGTACATCCAGGTCGAGTTCAAGGGCGAGGACAAGACCTTCACCCCGGAGGAGATTTCCTCCATGGTTCTCCTGAAGATGAAGGAGACCGCCGAAGCCTACCTCGGCTCCACCGTCAACAACGCCGTCGTCACCGTCCCCGCCTACTTCAACGACTCGCAGCGTCAAGCGACCAAGGACGCCGGTGTCATTGCTGGTCTCAACGTCCTCCGTATCATCAACGAGCCTACCGCCGCCGCCATTGCCTACGGTTTGGACAAGAAGACCAGCGGCGAGAAGAACGTTCTGATCTTCGATCTTGGTGGTGGTACTTTCGATGTGTCCCTCCTTACCATTGAGGACGGTATTTTCGAGGTCAAGGCTACCGCCGGTGACACCCACTTGGGTGGTGAGGACTTCGACAACCGCCTGATGTCGCACTTCACCCAAGAGTTCAAGCGCAAGCACAAGAAGGACCTTTCGTCCAACCCACGTGCCGTCCGTCGTCTTCGCACCGCTTGCGAGCGTGCGAAGCGCACTCTTTCTTCGGCCGCCAACACCACCATTGAGATCGACTCGCTCTTCGACGGTACCGACTTCTACACCTCTATCACCCGTGCCCGTTTCGAGGAGCTCTGCCAGGACCTCTTCCGCTCGACCCTTGACCCCGTCGAGAAGGTTCTGCGCGACTCGAAGATCGACAAGGGTGCTGTTGACGAGATTGTTCTCGTCGGCGGTTCCACCCGTATCCCCAAAGTGCAGAAGCTTGTCTCCGACTACTTCAACGGCAAGGAGCCCAACAAGTCCATCAACCCCGACGAGGCCGTCGCCTACGGTGCCGCTGTCCAGGCCGCCATTCTTTCTGGTGACACGTCTGAGAAGACCCAGGACCTCCTCCTCCTCGACGTTGCCCCGCTGTCGCTCGGTATCGAAACTGCCGGTGGTGTCATGACTGCCCTGATTAAGCGCAACACCACTGTTCCCACCAAGAAGTCGGAGATTTTCTCCACCTACTCCGACAACCAGCCCGGTGTGCTTATCCAGGTCTACGAGGGTGAGCGTACCCGAACCAAGGACAACAACCTTCTTGGAAAGTTCGAGCTCTCCGGCATCCCCCCTGCTCCTCGCGGTGTTCCCCAAATCGAGGTCACTTTCGATGTTGACGCCAACGGTATCCTTAACGTTTCCGCTGTCGACAAGTCCACCGGCAAGCAGAACAAGATCACCATTACCAACGACAAGGGCCGCCTGTCGAAGGAGGAGATCGAGCGCATGGTTGCTGAAGCTGAGAAGTACAAGGCGGAGGACGAGGCCACCGCTGAGCGCATCCAGGCAAAGAACGGTCTCGAGTCGTACGCGTACAATCTCCGCAGCACGCTTCAGGACGAGAAGGTTGCGGGCAAGCTCGACTCGGCCGACAAGAACAAGCTGACTTCCGCCATTGACGAGGCGATCAAGTGGCTCGACGCCAACCTGGAAGCCTCGAAGGAGGAGTTCGAACACAAGCAGAAGGAGCTGGAGGGAGTCGCCAACCCCATCATGATGAAGCTGTACGGCGGTGCGGGCGGCGCTCCTGGCGGTGGCTTCCCCGGCGGTGCTGCTCCGGGTGGCTTCCCGGGTGCCGGTGGCGACTCTGGCCCGGTTGTCGAGGAGGTCGACTAAATGCCACGCCCTGGACGCGCTGTGATGTTTCGTTTATTATATCACTGGGTTGTGTAGTTTCCTTTTTTTTTCTTCTTTTTTTTCTTTCCCCCCTCCTTTTTAATGCACGTCTTGTGTAAGGCCCAATGCCGTTGCTATTTTTTTTTTTTCCTTTCCACTTGCCCCCCTTTGTCGAGAAGGGAGGTGATTGGGGGGAGGGGAAGGAGGTAGTGGTGGTGGCGGTGAGTGGGGAAGCCTTCGCGGATTGCTTTTTCTCTTCGATGTGTTTCTTTTCCATGATCATCGCTGCGCCATCAGAAGTCCACCACTACTCTTGCTGCTTAGTTTTTTTTTCGTGCGCTCTTTTTTTTTCCGTCCTTTTTTTTTTTTTTTTTTTTGTCTTGACCTGTCTTTTTTTCTTTGTTTCTCGTGAGTTGAGTCATTTTGCTCTTTCCTTTTTTTTCTTCTTCTTTTTCCTTCTGGCGGGGACGTCAATTTTTTTCACGCTACCAATACACCATGGTTTAGCCTCTACGTGATCTTGCCCGACTGACTGACAAGAAGGGAGAGGGGAGGGGAGGAGAGGAGAGGAGAGGGAGGAGCCGGAGGAAGGCACATGGGCCCATGCGACGTGGAAATGCCATGTGTATGGATTGCTGCACTGTGCATATAGTGCACCATTTCCCGATCGCTTCGCGTCTCACTCACCCACCTTGTCAACGCGCCTTTTCCATCCTCGACAAATCTATCTTCATCTCACTTCTTCCACAAGGCGTCGTGGCGGGCCAGCGCACAACAAGAGAACCAGCGATATCCCCGCCCCTTCGCACCACCCCCCCTGACGGAGGAGTTCGATCCCATCGCGGCCTGGAAGGCTGAACTCGCTTGCACGCACCCTGCCAGCAACCACCCCTTACCACACCACATCAGCTCGCAAGGACGACTAAGGAGACTCTCCTCCCCTGAAGGCGTAGGGAATACTGACGAAAAAGAATAAAAAAAAAAAAACCATGGCTTCCAATACCGGGTAAGGCCTCTGAAACACGCGCTCGCTGTGCGAGGGACTCGAACGCCTAAAGCCTTTCTGCTTCGCTCCTCGCGCGTTGCTTTCGAGCGCGGAGAGGAGTCCCGCCTTGAACGGGGTGGGTGGGGGGTGTAAAAGACGGCAGCCCCCTTTGCTTACTTATTTCGTTCCCTTCCGCGCAACAACCCCCCCGCCCGACCCCGCCCCCATTTCCCATATCACTGCCCCCCCAGCCGCACCGGCCGCCTCATCAGCATCAACTCGGCCACGCCGACGATCAACTATGATCCGTTCCTCGGCCGGCAGACCGGCGCCACGTCCCTGCTCCACGACAAGCGCCCCAGCACCGCCGCGGGCGCAACCGCTGAAATCGACGCGTCGTCGTCGCCCGAGCCCGGCGCCGCCCCCGCCTCGCCCTCCACTTCCTCAACAACACCCCCTGCGGCGACCGCAGCCCACCGTCCGCACCACGCGCCGATCCCCCTCCTCACAAACCCTCTCCGCCGCCTTCAGCACCTCCTCGAATCCCAATGGACCTCGTACGCCAACGCGCGGCGAGTCGGCGAGTTCCGCGACAACCGGATCCGCACTGCGCTGTACACGGTCGCGAGCTTCCTGCCGCAGCAGGTGGTGCAGCAGTTTTCAAAAGTCGGGAATTTCTACTTTCTGTGCGTGTCGGCGCTGCAGCAGATCCCGGGCGTCAGCCCGACCGGCCAGTGGACGACGCTCTTCCCGCTCGCCGCCTTCGTCGCCGTCGCGATGGCCAGGGAGGCGTGGGAGGATTACAAGAGGCATGTGAGCGACAGCGCCGAGAATGGGTTGGTGTGCGAGAGGAGGAGGAGGAGGAGGACGACGTGGAAGCGGGACGCGGCCGGGAACAACGCGGCCAGCGCCGCTGCCGCTGCAAAGGGGACGGCGGCGACGACGGGAACGACAAAGGGGAACGCGGTGGGGATCGCGCCCTCGGCCGTGGGTAAGGGCATCGAGGCCGGCGCCGGCGGCGACGACGATTGGGAGACCGTTACTTGGAAAGACCTTGAGGCAAGTTTCTGTGTGTGTGTTCTTCGTGTGTGTGTGTGTGTGTGTGTGTGTGTGTGCGATCGCGTGCGCGTCAAATCTGGGGTCGATCGATTGGCCGCTTTAAGCTACACAAGCGATTAAAAGGAAGAAGGGGGTGATGAAGGCGAGGGGGGGAGGTCGTTTTGGCTCCCGCGGCTACCTCGTTTCCATTCCCTCACGCAATTCCTCGCCGAACCACCCCCGCCTTATCATCTCGACCCACTCAATAGGTGGGCGACGTCGTCCGTCTGCACTCGGACGACTTTGTGCCGGCGGACCTGCTGCTCCTGGACTCGAGCCACTCCCTGGGGTGGTGCTACATCGAGGCGTCGAACCTGGACGGCGAGAGCGACCTCAAGCTCAAGCAGCCGCTGCCGCAGTGCGTGGAGGCCATGCGGCAGCCGAACGCGGTCTCGTCGTTCTCGGGTGAGGGCGAGGGCGAGGCGTGAGAGGGCGGGGGGAGGAGGGGTGTTGTTGTTGTTGTTGTTGTTGTATAGTTGTTGTGGCTTCTTTGGTTTTTTTTTTTACACACGCGCCGGGACCTCATACTTCTTTTTGTAAACTTAATCCCCCCCCCCTTCTCCCAAAACGTCCCACAGCCGAAATCTACGCGGAATCGCCCAACAACAACATTTACGAATTCGAAGGGACTCTCGATTTGCAAAGCGGCAGCAAGCGCGGCAAGTACTCGCTGTCGGTCGCGCAGCTGCTCCCGCGCGGGACGACGGTGGCGT
Organism: Zopfochytrium polystomum; assembly: GCA_025765615.1. Lineage (NCBI taxonomy): Eukaryota > Fungi > Chytridiomycota > Chytridiomycetes > Chytridiales > Chytridiaceae > Zopfochytrium > Zopfochytrium polystomum. The sequence goes on from JAIVFJ010000074.1 coordinate 264,424, forward strand.
GCACCGAGACGGTCGTGGGCGCGGTGGTGTACACGGGGGAGGAGACCAAGATCCGCAAGAACGCGACGACGGTGGTGGCGCGCAAGACGTCGACGGTCGAGCGGCTGACCAACAGGGTCATCCTGACCATCATGGCGGTCGTCGTCGTCATGGCGTGCGTCAGCACCGTGTTCAACTACCTGTGGACCTTCGCGCGCGACGTCAACGCGACGCCCACCGCCGCCGCCGCAACCGCCGAAGTGGCGGTCGGCTCGGACTGGAGCGGCAGCGCGTCGGGCTGGGGCCGGCGGCCGAACCCGTGGTACCTGGGTCGCGAAAAGTACAACCCGGCGCGGGTGTTTTGCGCGTTCGTAATCCTGTACAACAACATGATCCCGATCTCGCTGTACGTAGCGCTGGAGATCGTGCGGGTGTTCCTGTCGCTGTTCGTCGACAGCGACCTGCGCATGTTCCACGCGGCGACGGGCGCGCGCGCCGTGGCGCGCAACAACAACATCCACGAGGACTTGGGCCGCGTCAGGCACTTTTTCACCGACAAGACCGGCACGCTGACTGAGAACTCGATGGTGTTTAAGAAAATGAGCATCGCGGGGCAGACGTACACTACCGGCGGGGAAGGCCCCGGCGGAGACGGCGGCGGCGGCGGCGTCGGCGGCGGCGTCGGCGGCGCGTGGGATTCCGGGCCCCTGCCGGGGGTCGGGGTCGCGAGCGACGACGGGCCCGAGCCGGTGTACTGCGAGGTTCTGAAGCGCGAGCTGCAGCACTCTGGGCCTGACGCGCTCGCGCCGCAGCGGCGGCTTTTGCTAGCGATGGCGCTGTGCCACACGGTCTCTGTCGAGGACCCGCGGGCGGCGGCGGCGTCGTCAAAGTCGTCGCACGCGTCGGCGACGGGGACGCTGCAGCGGACGCGGCCCGCGGTGCAGGACGACGCCGTGACGCAGTACCAGGCGGCGTCGCCCGACGAGCTGGCGCTGGTCCGCGGCGCGCGGGAGCTGGGGTACGTGCTGAGGCGGCGGACGATGGTCGCCGTCGGAGTGACGGTGCCCGGGGATCCGGGAGGCGGCGGCGGCGAGATGGCGTTCCAGTGCCTGTGCACGCTGCCGTTCTCGTCGCAGCGGCGACGCATGTCGGTCATCTACCGGTACCCGGACGGCCGGTACGTGCTGCTGTGCAAGGGGGCCGACGCGGTGATATTGGAGCGGCTCAAGGCGGCGCGGAGCCCCGAGGACGAGACGATCCTGGACAGCACCCGGGAGCACCTCTCCGAGTTTGCGATCGAGGGGCTGCGGACGCTGCTGTATGCGTGGCGGGTGCTCGAGCCGAGCTACTTTCTCGACTGGATGGAGCGGTACAACAAAGCGTCTGTGGGCGAGACGCGGGCCGAGGCGCTGGACGCTCTGGCGACGGAGATCGAGCGGGACCTCGAGCTGCTTGGGGCGACGGCGATCGAGGACCGGCTGCAGCAGGGCGTGCCCGAGACCATCGAGAAGCTGCGGCGGGCGGGGATGAAGCTGTGGATGCTGACGGGGGACAAGCGCGAGACGGCGATGAACATTGCGTACACTTGCCAGCTGGCGCACCTGGACAGCGACATGATCATGGTGGACGGCGCGACGGTTTCGCAGCTGGACGAGTGCATCGACGCGGCGATCCAGCGCTGCCAGCGGCGGCGGAGAGAGTCCAAGGCGGCGCCTTGGCCGACCAAAGAACCCGACGCCAGCGCCACCGCCGCCGCGGCCACCAACCGCGAGCCCGCCGCACCAAAGGAGCTCCCGCCGATGCCGCACGTCAACAGCTTCGGGTCGGGCATCCTCGCCTCGACGCCAAACGTGAGCAACCGCGTCGCTCAAATCGTCCGCGACACGATGGAGCAGCAGGCGCGGCGGCGGTCCGTGGCGGTACCGGGGTCCGGTGTCGGGCTCGGGTTGGGCGGCGGCGGCGGCGGCGGTCCCGGCGGGAAGCCGGCCCCGCCGTCCGCGTACCACGCGGTGGTCGTGGTGGACGGCGACGCGCTGACAAAGCTCCAGGAGCAGCACCAGCTGTGCGTGCTGGACCGCGAGGAGGCGGCGCAGCAGCAGCAGGCGGAGCGAAAGCAGCGGCGGTCGTCGCTCAAGCCGAAGAGCGCGGTTCCGAACCGGCAGTCGGTGCTGGAGAAGCTGGTGTACCTCGGCATGCTCTGCGACGGGGTGATCTGCAGCCGGTTCTCGCCGTCGCAAAAGGCGCTCATCATCACGACGATGCGCGGGCTGACGGACGGCAGCTCGGCGACGAGCGACGCGGAGGTCCGCGCGTACATGGTGTCGCCGTCGCGCTGGGACACGTCTTTTTCCGCGGTGGTGCGGGGCGGCGGCGTCGGCATTCCTCGAGACCGTCAAGGGCAAGATTCCCATCTCGAACGTGACGCTGGCCATCGGAGACGGCGCTAACGACATTCCGATGCTGCAGGCGGCGCACGTCGGGATCGGCATCGCCGGTCGGGAGGGGCTTGCGGCCAGCCGCACGTCCGACTACTCGATCGGGCAGTTCCGCTTCGTGCAGGACCTGCTCTTTGTCCACGGCCGCTACGCGTACGTCCGCATCTCGGCGTTCACGCTCGGAACGTTTTACAAGTGCGTGGTGCTGCACATTGTCCAGTTCTTGTTCCAGATATGGACCGGCTGGTCGAGCACGTCGCTGTTTGAGCAGTGGACGCTGGCTCTGTACAACGTCACGTTCACGTCGCTGCCGATCATAGTGGTCGGCATCTTTGAAAAAGACCTCAACCGGAGCACCCTCCTGGGCGCCCCCGAGCTCTATTCTTTCGGCATACGCGGGCTCGGCTTCAATTTCCCCATATTCGGCAAGTGGATGTTCCACGCGGCGTGGCACGCGGTGGTTTGCACGATGGTGACGTTCCTGCTGTTCAACTGCATGTGGATGAACGGACAGCCGTCGCTTGGAAAGCGCATGCCGCTCCCCAGCCAAGCCTACTCCAGCCCAACGGGAATTCTCTCCGCGTTCACGTCCGACGGGACGGGACCGTCGATGGCGTCGGCCTTGCAGGTCCTCGGCACGCTCGTCTTTTCGACGGTCGTCCTAACCGTCAACCTCAAAGTGTCCTACGTCGGCGCGCACAACTGGACGCTCTACAGCCACGTCGCGTTCTGGCTGTCGGAGCTCGCGTGGTTCGGCTTCATGCTCGTGTACCCGCGCGTCTGGCCCAAGCTGCCGATCGGCGACGAGGCGGCGGGCAGCGGGCAGGCGTACAAGGAGGCGTGGCTGCCGACGCTGCTGCTGCACCTCTTGACGGTCGTCACGGGCCTGGTGTGCCTGGACGTGTGGTACAACGCGCGGTTCGAAGGGTTCGACCTCTTTGCGAAGCTCAAGGCGCTGGAGCAGGAGGCGTCGCTGGTGTCGCGGCGGGTGACGGAGCAGACGACGCGGACGCACACGACGACAACGGCGACGTCGACGACGGGGGCGTCGACGCGCGCCAGCTTCGTCGGCGACCACGAGCGCGTGTTTCGGAGGCTGGTGGGCCTGGCGGCAAAGGCGGTGCGGCGCATCGTGGGCGCCACCGACGCGTCCGAGTTTTCGCAGTTGCAGGTGAACGTGCAGTGGTGGCAGCACTGGGAGCACATCAACAAGGTGCGGCCGGACGTGATTACGTCCGACGTGGGGCTCGGCTCGTCGTCGGCGGGCGTGTTGACGCGCGCGTCGTCCCGGCGCAGCCTCGGGTCAACGGTCAGCAGGGTGTCGCGCAGCTCTCGCGGGGGCGCTGGTGGAGGTGGGGGCGGCGCAGACGGTGGGGCGGCGTCGGAGTATCCCTCCATGGCGCGAAGCGAGGCGAGCGGGTGGGCAGCGGGCCCGCGGGACTTGCCGAACCCGTCGAACCCGACGCTGGCGTCGCCGACAGCCTCCAGCCTAGCCTCTGTCACGGGCGAGACGACGAATCGAGCAAGCATCACGGCTATCCAGAGAGGAGTGAGAGTTGTCACCGAGGAGAGCGATGCAGCAAGACCGGTCCCGGGAGCGGGAACGGCCGGCCCATCGACCGGCCTGCGTGGATTCGGAGGCCTTCCGACGGCGAGGGTCACGATACGAGCGCCGGGCGTGCCGGGGGTGGTGGGGAGCAGCAACGGGCCAGGAGCAGACGACTTGCTGAGCGTGAAAGTGCCCGGGCTCCTAAAGTCTCGAAGCGGCGACCCGAACCCTGAGCGACACTTGATGGCTGCGGCGGCGGCTTCGGCGGCTTCGGCGGCTTCGGCTTCGGCTTCGGCCAGCGCTGCTTCCAACAACAGTGCAAGCGGTGGAGTCGCCGGAGCCGCGGCTCACGTGGTGGACGTTGCGAACAGCGGTGGGGGTAGCAAGCGACAGCAGCGGCAGCATGGGCGACGCACCGTCGACGACGACGGCAGGTTTGAAGCAGGCGCAGCCGCAGCAGCCGCAGGGCCGGGCAAGCATCTTGGTTGACCGGACGATGGCAACGGCGGCGGCGGCGGCGGCGGCGGCGGGCAACGGCAGCGGCGGAAACGGAAGCAACAACAGTAACAGTCACTACAGCAGTGGCAGCAACAACATTGGCGGCAGCAGCGGCGGCAATAACGGCGGCAGCAGCAGCAGCAGCAGCAGCCCAGACGAAGCAAACGCACCGAAGCGCGTCAGCATCTTCCTGGACTAATGATGATGATCGAGCATCTGCTGATTGGGAAAATGCGATTTGTTCGATCGATTGATTGATGGATTGGTTGGTTGATGGGCTTAGGCGAAAGAAGAGGATAGAGAGAGAGAGAGAGAAAGTGAGAGAGAGAGAGAGAGAGAGAGAGAGAGAGAGAGAGAGCGAGAGAGAGAGAGAGAGAGAGAGAGAGAGAGTGTGTGTGTGTGTGTGTGTGTGTGTGTGTGTGTGTGTGTGTGTGTCTGTCTGTGTGTGTGTGTCTGTGTGTGTGTGTGTGTGTGCGCGCGTGAGGTGGGAGCAAACTGCGAGGGTTAATTATTCTTCTTCCACTTCTTCTTTTTTTTTTTTTTTTCTGTTGCTTCGTTTTGTTTTGTTTTGTTTGTTTTGTTTTGTTTTGTTTTGTTTTGTGGGGAGTCTGGTAGACACTCTCCACAACCTCAAGAACATCCTCTATACTGTAAATGGAAGAAGAAAGAAGAAGAAGAAGATGATGAAAGAAGAGGTAAAGAAGAAAAAAAAGGAGCCAGACTATGAGGCTAGCCTTCAAAAACCCTCAAAGTGTGTTGAAGTCAGGGGGGACCCAAGCACTGAGAGTGAGAACGGGCACCAGAAGCAGTAGTAATGGTAGTAGTAGTAGTGGTGGTGGTGGTGGTGGTGGTGGTATAGTAGTGCTAAACTGCAGTAAACGCTCTCGTGCGGTCGGTGGATGGTGACAAAAGTTTCACCGAATGAGGTTCCTGCTGAAAAACGAAAAGGAAAAAAAAAAAAAAAAAAAAAAAAGAAACATACAGTACCACATCATGAGAGGGAGTGTTTGCGAGCGAATCAGTGGGCGACCGCGCAACCCTGCATGCAACCTTGTTTCCGCACACACACACACACACACACACACACACACACACACACACACACGGACAGTTTGCATATTCGCTCCACATCCATCACGAAGTACACTTTGCTTCGCCTGTGCAGAGCAATGGACTGTGGTGCAATACCCAGAATTCAAGTGTTCTTTTATTCTACCAATCCACCATCTATCTATCTTTCTATCTTCTGTCTATCTATCAATCTGCCTAGATACCAGTGTTTACTATTTGGTGTAACTTTTATTTTTGCAAGGTACGTGAGACTAGAAAAATTCGAACTCGGCGCAATTGGGGTGGGTCACTTTCACACACACGCTTATACACACACTCGCACACACACACGCTTTCACCCTCGCTCTCTCGGAGTACACACACACGCACACACACACACGCTCTCTCGCGCTCTCTCTGACTCTCTCTGTCTTTCTCCCTCGCACTCCTCACTCCGTCATCACCACTCAATCGCTCACTCTCAGTCTCGCATTTTTCAAACGCACATTCTCTCAGTCTCCCTCTCTCTGCCTTTGCCCTTGCCTGTCCACTAAAAATAGAAAACTGTATGCGCAACAAGAAACAATTGCCAAATATGAAGAAACAATAAAACAAAACGTTCCCTCCTCCGCACGAATTGCGCGCGTCGTCGTTTCGCCCCCAGCTTCCCAAGACGACCCGCCAAGCAATGTCTGCTACATCCGCCACGACTGCCGACATTGCCGTGAACGTCGCCGCTGAAGCGCCCGCCTCTTCGTCCGCCTCTTCGTCCACCTCTGCTTCGGTGCAGCCTGCGACGCTGGCAACTCAACAAACGGCGGCCGCCGCGCAGCAGCAGGAGACTGGCGCGTCCACGGCTGCGGCCCAGCAGGAGCTGCCGGCGGTGTCCAGCTCTCAGGCAACCGCAGCGGCGACGACCGAGAGCGCAGCTGCCGTTCCGAACTCAACCAGCGTGATATCGTCGTCGTCGCTGTCGTCGGCTAGCTCTGTCGCGAGCACTGCCGCTGGAGCTTCTCTGCCGCTGCCGTCGTTCACTGCCACCAGCGCAACCGGTAAGTAGAAGTGTTGGAAAAGAGTTCTATAGCTTGTTTTTGTCGCAGCTTACATTACGACTTGAAACCTCCTCCCATCCCGACGCTACTAGCACCTCTACCGGTTAATTCAGCCTCTGCCCGAGTGACAAGCGCTCTACTTCCGTCGCCGTCGCCGTCCGCACAATCCAACCCCACCGATACAACCACCACCACAAGTGCGCCGCCTGTGACCAGCTCCTCCATTGCCGCCACCATCACCACCGCCGGCACCTCCACGACGGCCTCCGCCGCCGCGAACGGCTCGGACATGGCGTCTTCCACTACATCAGCCGGCAGCAACCGCATGACCGTCATCCTCGCCGCGTCGCTGACGGTCGCGGGCGCGGTGTTGCTCGCCGGCATGGTCGCCCTCACGTTCTTCCGCCGCGCGCGCCGCCGCCACCGCCGCGAGCTCCGCGAAAAGGACGCAGCGGCGGCGGCGGTCGCCGCCGCCATCGCCGCCGTCTCGACAGCCCGAAACAGCATCAACGCCAACAACAACAACGGGCCCCGCCACACCACCACCAGCACCAACGCCGCCGCCGCCGGCACCCCGCTGCTACCCGCATCGTCGTCGTCGTCGTCCTCGACAGTCTTCGGCGCCTCGTCCCACCCGCCGCCCTCGCCCTCAACGCCAACAACGACCGCCGCGGCGGGGTCGACCGCAATGCACTACAACCCGCTGTACGACCCCGACGCGTACGCCCTCTACCACCAGCAGCAGCAACAGGTTGCGGGCCGCGCCAACCCGCACGCGCTCGGCGTGTACACGACCGCGGACGCCGCTGCGTACTACTACCAGGCGTCAGGGTACCACCAGGTCGCGCAGCCGGACGGGTACCAGGGCCAGCAGCAGCAGCAGTACGGGTATTACTGGTACCCACAAGCAGCAGCAGCAGCAGCAGCAGCCGACGGCTCCCGGTGGCGCGGACTACGGCGGGGTGTGAGTGGGTGAGTTGTTTTGCGCACCCCGCTAAAAGGGAACTTAGTCGGTGTCGCAGCTTGGGAGGGAATGAAAATTAGTTGAGTGGATGGCGGAGCGCGGCGAAGGGCGAAAGAGAAAATTCACAAACAATAATGACGTGTTTTAGTGAGGGTTTCCTGGTTCGCTTTTTTTTTTTATTGTTCCAGCGCCAGAGGGCCAGGTGGGAAGAGAAAGTACCATCAGCAGTGAACCGTAGTTGACTTAGTCAAGGTATCACCTCAGCAAACCCACCCCATGCACTTCAGACTTACAGAGTCGTCAGGTGTCTCCACCGCATATAAAAGATAGTAACAAAGAAGATGGAATTCGAAGGATTGGTGGTTGAAGAGAGGTTGTTGTTGTAAATGGAAAGGTTGAGGGGGCAAAGTTCTCAAGAGTGAGTGGAAGAGATCAAGAAAGAGTAATAGTCAGAGGGGCAACAGCCAGTGGGGAAATTGGGGACAAGACTTGTTGTCAGAAGGGCGAGAGCCCAAATCGAAATTCAAAAGGAAAGGTAAACAAATATGCATTGTGACAGAAGTCAGAGTAGGCAAAGCTGAGTCAGAGTTCCCAAAAGGGAAGGTTGGATGAACATCAAGGGTTATAATCAGAGGGGCAAAAGCCAGGTAAATGAATAAGTCGTAGTCAGTGAGGTTTCAAGGGACAGGAAGCAGCAAGTCGAGGGGCTGCGGGAGCAGTGGCCCACAGGGGCAAAGTCGCCAGGCTAACAGTTGTAGAGAAGGTGGCAGCCAAGCTGCTGCAATATTGCTGCCAAAGTGCAGCTGAAGGCCGCAAAAATGACAGCTGCATTGCGCTGCAGTCGAGATTGATGGTGATGGTGAATTTGAAGGCGGCGGCAAAGCCCCCGCAATCACATTGTCAATGATGGGATTGTGACCAGAGGCTGCGCTTGAGGGTCGTGACTGAAGGTCGCAATTACAACGAAGTGAAAGGGATGGCGGGAGGTGATTGTGAAGTTGAGATTGTGGTCAAAGGTCGATAACAAAGGGGTTACACGTATTATTATTGAACAAGTATAAGAAATGTCGACAAGAAGCTGATATAGGTGTCTGGAATCGGTGTGACTATAAGACTCACCATTCTGCATGTTGTTTAGGTTGGTCTGAGGTAGGAGCTACTTGATGATGGAAGTTGCGAGGGTAAATCTGTGGTAGTGCCTCACCAGTTCCTGTCAATACATCACTTCAAATCAGGTCTCTCAAAGTGATATGAATGAGTTGGCTGGTCATGTATTAGGTATGGTCTCTCTGGTATTCCTCCCTGTCCCTGGTGATGGTTCCTTTGGCCTTTGGTGGGCCTGGTTTGCTGGGTTCAGACACTCTTCCTTTCATCCTAATACCTGTGGTTGTCTTTGGTGTCCCTTTCTGTCAATCATATCAAAAGGTCGGCTGTCAAAAATATGATTAGAAAAACACTTTCCAAGACAAAATTCAATGGTTAACACGGGAGAACTTGGTGCAGTACATTTTATGTGAAGTTCTATTGGCACCTTCGGTCTAAATGATTCTTTTGTAGCCTATTTGAGCAGTTGGGGGGTGTCAAAGGAGCTTTCTTTCATAATGAATAAGAAATGTCCAAGGTTCAAATTGGGAGTTAGTTATATTTTTGGGACGCTGTCAATAAGTCAAAAATGGGGGCAAAGATATCAAATGTAATACGTGTGCCACTGGGGCCCAAGGGTTAATGCACCGCCTCGCAGAAACGACAAGGCTCCACTTGGGTGTTGGACTAAATGCGCCAGTAAAGCAGCGTGGTGACCCGGATTTTTCAATCTTCACAACGAATCAGGTCCCTTCAGGTCGTGTTGCAGGTGGCAAGAAGACCGCCAGCCCTGCAAGCCCACAACTACTCCTCCTCTCATTTTCGCCATCTAAATGAGTTCTGTGATACAGTCTCCATGACACATCTTCTTGTTCTGTGAAATGGGGGGGGAAGGAGGGGGAGGCAGCCCCCTGAAGAATAAAATTGATTCCTTCATTGACCAAGGTAAGATCATGATCTTAAAGCGACTGTGTAGATGTTGCTACAAATGACGAATTCACTTGCAGATGGGTTCTTCAGTCTGTGCACCCGTACACTGCCCATCGTTGCAGACAAAGATTGCAATGTAGGGATAATAATGGTTCATTGCTCCCAAACGTGGGCCTCAGAATAAATTGGCCATTGAAGGCTCCTGTGCAGTGCACATGTGACATGACTCTGGTGTCAATCTGAGCAGTTGATGCACTTGCGTGGAGAACACTTACAATCTTGGCTTGGCCCAAAGGGCCACAATGAAATGAAAAAGCCGTTGTCTAAATGAACAAGAGCACATTTGTTTGCAAATAATTGAAAATTGACAGACCAAACAATGTTGGCTGGACTGGTGTGGACTGGATTTTGCACAAGAGGGGGAATTGAGAGACTATACTCACTCCTTTGACCCTAGGATCTGGGCCCTAGAGTGAAGGAAAGCAAATAATAGGCTAAAACTAACTTTATTGGGCTTTTGTCTGGGGGGTGTTCAACCCTACTACTTGCCTAGTCCACAAAGTACCCCTACTGATCTGTCTAACACGGGTATCAAACACAAAAAATGAACATTCAGAGGGACAATCCTCTGAAGGATCTGTGTGGGAGCACTGATTACTTGCGTGGCTGGGGGCTGGTGAGAGGGGAAACGGAAGGGCGCTCCCAAGGGCACAACACAACTGCAGAATAAGGAGAGAGAAGACGGAAATGGGGGTTTTTATCACCGGAACCTAATCTAAAAACAGGAGCAGTTAATAGCAACAGGATGGACAGGGTGCAACCTAGTGCCCCTTGTTGCGGACAGTGCTGCAGGTGCCCTCGTCGCCACCAGCTACAAGGCGGAGAGAGAGAAGGAAGTCGACTATGTAGGGGTCAGAAGGTTGCCAGCAGGGAACTCGCACACAGAAACACCTGCAATGTACACACACCCCACCGGCTGTGTTGGCACAATCACCCGACCAACAGGCTTTATCACATTGCACTCGTACTCACACATCTCACTCTCGCAGCCATAGGACTGAGGCGGGCACTTGTAGATTGAACTCTCAAGTGTCAGTGGCGGCGCTCTGTGCTGCCCCCAACACCCCTCGCGGGGACAGGAAGGTTGGGGGACGATGATGCCATTGTTGTTGCCACTGCCACCACTGTTGTCGCAGCAGGTGAGCACTGGGGATCCTCACTCCAACACAGAGCGGGGCAATGTCACACAGTCGCTGGTGGGGCCAGCTGCCACCAACGGTCCCTTAAGAGGAGCCCCACTAAGGGTCCATGTACACACCCAGGTGTCTCACTACCCTCACCTTGCAAGCCAGATGGATTTGAAGGGACTCTGTATTGGTGCCAAAGGACAGAAATCAGATTGAAGAAAAGGAAAAAGAGAAATGGCCCAAAGATAGAGAGAGAAATTTGACAAGTCAACCCCCCTGACCTGGAGCATCCACCACAAATGCTCTAAGTCCCCCCAACCCTATGCATGTATGTACAAGTGCCAAAAATAAATCATAAATTAGGCGGGTGTGGGGTACAGCCTGTCAGGCACCCCATTCCTAGGCAGTCAGGCAGTCAGGCAGTCTCCATTAGTCACCAATAAAGAAAATATGTTGAGAAAACCCTGGCGCAACGGAAACTGTTAAGACAAAAGTAGTAAAAGCAGGCCCAATAATAAAGACAGGTGAGCTGCAAATACACTTTGATAACACCTTGGAAACTAAAGAACTGGGAATAATAATAGGGGTCCTGATCCTTGCAGTTTTATGACAGGTACAGTGCAGGACATGAAAAATATACAAATTGAATCCTGACAAGTCAACCCTTTGCAATCACAAAACTGCAAAAATACCAAAGAAGGCCCCACTCTTGGCCATTCTTGTCCAAAAAACAACTCTCTTTCTGTTTCCAAAAGAAAAAAAAAAATCTATAATTAAAGGCGCCAATTTTTTTGGGAGGGAAAATTTTTTCTGTCTTTTTTTTCATTTTTTACTACGTATGCCAAATTCTGACAATCCCCAAATCTGCTTTTTGTGATACTCCTCCTGCAGTCAGCACGCATCGTCACAAGTCTCAACGTTACTTGATTCTCCTTGCCAGTCTGGTTGCAGTAACGTTGAGATCTGGCCAAAAAAAGCGTTGGTGCAGGTGTAGTTTGCAGTCAAAGTTTACTAATTGCTGTATTTGTACATTTTTGTTGTCCTGCACTGTACGCTTGTTTTTTGGAATAAAATCCCCAGACTTTATCACTGAGACCTTGGTGTAGTCTCACAGGTTTCGCTTGTCTGGTGCAAGGTTCGACAGATGTCGCAGAGAAAGAGTTGGCTCAAAGAGCCTTGAGTTGTTGGGTAACTTAGGCAAAGTGAAGAGAGCTTGAAAAACACGAAAGCGCTGTTTTACGTCGGCAAGACTACTTGAAAAATGGTTTTTTACAGTCTGCAGAGACTGAGAACTTCACACAACAGAGGTATTCTTATAAGTTTCAACAATGAATCACAAATGGCAGAGCTACCTTCACATGTCAGAATACCTCTGATGTGTGAAGAGGGAACGAGGGAGAGTATTTAAGGGAGTGCTGGGAGGGATGCAAAAATAGAAACTAGGATGAAAAAGGTTGTATAAAGTTACTGAGAATGGAAAAACCAGAGAAGAAAGCATGAAGAAGTGGGTCATTTTTGGGCTTTTTTGGGGATTTTTGGGGATGAAATGAGGCAGAGCCAAGCATTCAAAGGTGAGGGTAGAAAACTATTTTCCCAGCCAAACTCCGAAATCAACACTTTTGGTCTCACTTCGCGATAGAGTTACCCCTGAACGGATAGAGATATCAAGCTGAAATTTTGTATGCGGATATATATTGATAAGGGTTCTTTGCTTGTATCTTTTTCTTTCTTCAGCCAAGCGAGTCTAAACAAAAGGCGACGGCACAAAACACACACACAGCTTCCCCCGTGACCGAAAACAGAGTCAACGCACCGCAGTTACCCTCCCTCCTCCTCCCCTGCCTTCCACACCCAATTACACACTCATCATCCCGCTGCGCTGCCCCGTCGTCGCCGTCGACCGGAGCGCGTTCGCCTTGGTCGCGTCGCTGCCCGACCGCGACACGGTCTCGCCCCGCAGGGTCTGCACAAGCTTGCGGATCCGGTCCGAGTCGGTCAGGAGGACGATCTGGATCAGCGCCGGGGCCGTTGCGAGGAAGCAGAAGCCTGGGATGGGGGGGGGGGGGGGGGGGGTTCGTGGCGCACGGTGAGGGGAATAGTGGGGTTAGGACAGTTTTTTTTTTTTTTTTTTTTTTTTTTTTTTTTTTTTTTCACACGCACCTTCGGAAGGGTCGAAGAACGATCCGTCTTGACCAAGAAGATGGTTACATGGTTACGAGATGTAGCGGAGTCAACCTCGCACATGAACAAAAACCCACCCTCCTCCCCGCCGCTCACAAAGAAAGAAAAAAAAAAAAAAGAAAAAAAAAGAAGGCAATCAAAGGAAAAGTTCAACCCACTCAGCGTCGTAAAGTACAAAAACACGGCGCCCGTAAAACACACGCAGCGCAGCGCGGCGTCGACGTAGTGCGCGTACGACGCCGTCTCGCCGCCGCCGCCGCTCCTGACTTGGCGCATGACCGACACGATGCGCAGCTGCGTCAAGATGAAGAAGCCAGAGTCGACCAGGCTGACGTATGCGATGAGCGCCGTCGTGATCCGCTGCGTGGTTGTATCGCGGACCAGGGAGAAGTATTTCTGGGTCGTTGATTGGGTGAGGTTGCGGGAATGAGCGTTGGGGGGTTAATGACGTGCGGGCGGGCGGCGGGGGGGCAGGCGTTTACCAGGAGGTTCGTTTGGATGAGGACGGTGCCTGTATAAGTGAGAGCGAGATAAAATGTATAAGGGGCTCTTTAGTAAGGGAGGGAGGGCACACAGACACACGCACAGGGGCGTAAAATGCAAAACCGCTCTATTTTTCCTTCTCTTCTCACCGGAACTATCGGGTAGAGAGTAAAGCGCGGGGGGGGGGGGGGGGGGGGGGGGGGGGGGGGGGGGGGCGGTTGTTGATGTTGGCGGTGGTGTTAGTATGTGTGCGTGACGAAAAGCAAAGTTCACTCCGAGGGTGCTCATCTCAAAGTTCACTCCTTGCGCCCTCTCACATGTTGATGCTCAGTTCGATCAGTGCAACGACGGCCGCCACCGCCCACGCCGGCCGCCGCCCGTCGTGCCAGATGAGGATCATGGCGCGGTACGACGTGTGGTACGTGTAAAGAGTGAACTGGTTAAAAGAGGATAGAGGAGGCTTTTTAAGTCGCCGCTTGGTAATTTGCCGGTAACGGCACTAACGGGCATACAGACCATCAAAACGTCGCATACTTGAAATCAACCCCATTTTATATTTTTTTGTTTGGTTTGGTTTGGTTTGGTTTTGTTAGCATAACCCACCCACACCGCATGTCTAATTCTCAACAAAAAACCACCAACG